>JAXIVD010009297.1:0-15687 GCA_036785275.1 Cancer borealis | reverse complement strand
TTGGCTTCCAGGTGCTCCCTAACGTCACTTTTTGTCAGACTAAATTTCGCGTTCATACATATAGTGTGACATTCATAATCTTTTTTGGATATTCAAGTATGAATGTATAATGTTATTAAAATACCGCAGATAAATAGCTATTCATAATCTTGATGGTTTTGACGTAGTAGATAGTCGCTAAATTTACTCCAGCCAAACCTGACGGAGGATAGGCAGTAGTTAAATACACTTATTATTCAAATATATATATATATATATATATATATATATATATATATATATATATATATATATATATATATACGTTATATGCTATTTTAAGATATATTTAACTCTTGTATGCTTTCTTATATATGTTAATTTTAAGTAGATTCTCCGTTAAGGGTCAGATAAAGTTGTAAAGGCGAGTTTGTAGCGTTGAAGTTTATAGAGCGGCTGGCGGTGGGTGGGTGGCCGCGCGGCAAACAGCAACCCTTCTTATGCTTTCCTGTTGACGATTTCTTGCCCACCGCCTCGATATTCGTCTTGGATTTATTATTCATTCATTCGCGCGTTCTGTTTGTTGCTTCCTTCTACTTACTTACTTGGTTTTATTTATTTATTAAGCCATTTCTTTCCTTATTTACCTTTCTATCTATATATTTTTTTATCTTGCATTATATTTTTCCCCTTATTCTTATGACAAAAACCTTTCTTTCCATTCGTCCTCGTTGCATCATTTCTATTTCAATATTATTAATTTCATCATTCTCTTGTCAGTCAGTGCTTCTAATAACACAATCATATATTTTTCTAGTGTGGGGGGGAAGGGAAGGAAAAATGTTTCCTTGCTTGTATTATTCTATCAGGGTATTTCCTTACCCGCTTTCTTTTGGCACTCCTATCTTCCTCTCTACGGACAATAAACCATTTTTTCCTCTCTTCCCTTGGCACTCTTTCCTCTTTCTGGTATCACTTAATTAACTTTCTTTTCTGAAGTCTTTTATTTATTCATTTTATTATTTTTATAAATTCCTCCGACTTTTTGCCACTCATCTGACACTTTTTACCTGGCACTTGACTGAAGCTTCCTGTTGTCATTTCCTCTGGCACTCGGCGTAACTCTTTGGATATTTCTTTACTTTTAACACGAGGATCAAGTGAAAAACACTCATGAAAAATAATTTGATTGTAAAAGTTGTTTGTAGAATCACAGCACACACAAAGAGAGAGAGAGAGAGAGAGAGAGAGAGAGAGAGAGAGAGAGAGAGAGAGAGAGAGAGAGAGAGAGAGAGAGAGAGAGAGAGAGAGAGAGAGAGAGAGAGAGAGAGAGAGAGAGAGAGAGAGAGAGAGAGAGAGAGAGATGGGGGGAGAGAGAGAGAGAGAGGAGAGAGGAGAGAGAGAGAGAGAGAGAGAGAGAGAGAGAGAGAGAGAGAGAGAGAGAGAGAGAGAGAGAGAGAGAGAGAGAGAGAGAGAGAGAGAGAGAGAGAGAGAGAGAGAGAGAGAGAGAGAGAGAGAGAGAGAGAGAGAGAGAGAGAGAGAGAATCGAACTTCTTTTATTTTCTACTTTCCATCCTCTTAAACTACTCACCTCAATGGTTGATTTTCACTCACTGCTCCATGATTCCCTCTAGTTGGTCTCTTCCATCATTCCTCGCTTTTTTTTCCTTTGCATTCCAACAAATGTTCTTTAATAATGATCTTACAATTTTTTGTACATTAAGATTACAACCGTTCTAAAAATTAGGTCAAAGAATGATGGTGGCCATAAGAATAACAGTCTTGCATCATAATATTTATTTGCCATAGAAATACAGCCTGTATAATCAAGCTGAGAAAATTATAACAATATTTTCCCATATATACAAAAGTATGTGAGTTTGTATTAGATAATATCAATAATCTGGGACACTGCGCAAAACTTAAGCCAGTCCAGTAATTTGGCGAGAAGCATCTGACACATGGTACTGATAGGTGTGTGCTGACTAGATGTCATTCCACAGGGAAGTGTACAGCTTAGTGGGCTAAGCCGTACCTTGCTAAATGTATCAACTGTTGTGCACACTTTACGTTGAATAAAATAACTTTACTTGTGGTAGTTGGTGCCGGTCCTGGTACCTATGCACTACCACAGCTAGGCCTAAAACGTCTTTAGACGAGAGGAGTCTCACCTCTGGGTTATACACTCATATATTTAACACAGTATTAGATATATTATACACTGATTATTTTAACATGACTTATGTACATATATGATACAAATTAATATATATGTGTGACTACATCTGACTAAATGGCACTGAATTATTTGTTTTTTCTTCTCATCATTACTACTGTTGATCTAAGTACCAATGCCGTTGTGGTGTGTGGTACACTAGGCAGCCCTCAGAGCAGCAATGTCAGGGCACCTCCCTCTTCACTCTGGTCTGCTGCATGGAATGCTTGTGTAACCTTGAAAGACTAGATAATGGCTAGATATACAACCTGACTTTGCCCGGCGGTGATCCGTCCACTTCCAAACCTCACCGTCTGCCGCCACCTTCTCTCTTCTAGGAATCGTAGAGTCATCCCTACCTTCCACCCACAGCTGATTCGATGATCTTTCAGTAACTTCAAGTCACTTCTGGCAGTCTCTTCCACTGAGGGTACAACTCACTTTCCCAGACCCAACCATACCCAAGCAGACCATTTCCAGGTCTAAGCTTTCACTCTTTACTCTTTTCTATCCTTGTTCCCAGGTTCATTCATCCCCATTGGAAGGCAGAGAACCAGCTCCACTTCACACCTCCACACCGGGGGCCCCAATATCAGCCCGCGACGTCCTCCGGGGCTTAAACAGCTGACCGAGGAAGGAGGCTGTAGGGATAGGGGACCTTCTGGAGGCCTGGAAGTCTGCCTGGGTGGAGTGGGGGAGGAGTGGCGGCTGAAGGAGACCGGCGGGGGAAGTAGCGACCGAAGGGCTAGTGGACTGGAATGACACGGACATGCCAGAGTCGAGGGATCCCATACTGCCCCTCCGCCCAACCAGTGTCCCTCCACCATTGCCGTTGCCGCCCTCTGTGGACCACATCACCACCTTCACCACCACCACCAACTCACCCATCACTGCATCTACTCCTCTAATACAGCTACAGCCTCAATCAAGACTGGAAATGGTATTCCTTGAATGCGTTTCCCAAAGTAAGGATCCATTCATGGAATACACATTTCTCTATAAAGGTGAATTTTTAAGACAAACTTTCAAAACCACGAACTTGAGGATAGATAGATATTTTTTTATATTTTTGTCAAAGATATATACAATTTTGTTTCAGAGAATGCAGCCATCCTCAGAATGCAGTGAATTTTGTCAAGAATTACTATTAACAACAATTTCACCACAACAAAGATGCAGTGAAGACGCCAATTAGCTTACAAACACAAGTGACAATTTTGCACTGAGGCCGCTGGTGCTTCCTGTGACAGACAAATCATCAATATTACAGTCTTCTACATATCAAGCTGTGCAGGTGTGGTACAGATGTGCAAATTATTATGCCGAGCACTACAGGTGAGTACGGGTGGCCTGGTAGAGGCCTGTTACAGTTATGGTGGTGGTGTGGTCGTAGCGAGGGAGGAAGGTGAGGGACACAAGTGTGCAGAGTGGCAGACAACAAAATAACACTAGCAAGTATACAGAGCAACTTTACAATGATGTATGAGTCTGATGACGTTATAACAAAAAATAATAGCAATAATAATGTGCTTTAAGGTGGATTACTTATAGGCATCATGTTAGTCAAAATACAGATCCCAAACTTCAAAAGAATAACAAAAAATCAACACATTTGTCAATAGTTCAACATACAAAACATAAAAACATAATTATATTAAACAAAATGAAGGTGCAGACTATACATTACTCCCTGAATAATCCTCAAAAATAGGTGTGAGTGATTGTGTTTATGAGACTGTAAAGAATGAAAGTGAATTGTGAATAAATGAATATCTATAATGCAAAAATGGCTAAGGATAAATTGTGATAAATGAGGTTAATCAAAAGATGAATGAATATAAGTGAAGTGAGAGCAAGTGAGAATATTCTATGATAAATGTTTAAGGAAAACAAGTGAAGATGAAACATGACGAATGAGAGGCCACACTAAGCACCACAAAATAACTCACCAGTCTCATGTATGTCCAGGAGGGAGTTGCTGAGTGCTGTCCTCTTGAGGGTGGAATCAGCCTTCAGCGTACCATTCTTCTCATTGGCAGCCAGCAGCTCCATGTCCGCCACACCTGAGTCTCTGTTCTCGGGTGTGGCGTTGGGGCGAGAGGCTCGTAAAGACGCCTTCTGCCTATCCAGCTCGGCCTCAATTCTCAAGGACTCCATCTCGTCCATTTCACAGATACTCTCCTTCAAGTCCTCGCAGAACTTGGTGCGGTCGTGTTCGTTCCGCGCGTTGAAGGTGATGAGGACTTTGTTGTCCACTCGGTGCCGCAGCTCCATCAGGTAAGGGTAATCTGAGGTGGTTTGGGATTTGTTAGCCTGGGGTGCTAAAGGTTCTATGGTTTGGGATCTGAATGGGGTAATCAGCACGTGATTGAAGGTTAGAACACTTATTTGGTCCAAGAATTACAAATGAAATCATTTATAAAGTCAATATATATATTTTGTGCTGACATTTTCCATGTTATGTAATTAGAGGAAAGAAAATAAAAAAAATTGTGGTCACAGCAGAATAATTTCCATTCGCACCTACCATTGCAAACTTTAAGTATACGATCTCTTGTGGTAGATACTTACGTGCACTTTCTCTGATCATTACAGCCAAGCCAGCAAGGGGGAAGCTCTGCCTGAAGGTGTACGTGACTGTGTTCTTTTTCTTAGAGAAGATCTTGGTCACAACCAACAGGTCATTGAAGAGGAACACCTCCCTCTGGTGCACCCCGACCCTCTCCTTCTTGGTGACGTCAGGGATCTCATAGAGGCGACAGTAACACACAAGGCGGCGGTGGGGCAGGGCAAGGTTAGGTTTCTTCCCCACCATTGTTTGTTGCACCTGTCAAACAAACACTCAGGGTTATTCTCTAATGGAATTATTGCATTTCCTCTCTCCTTTCTCATTGATCTCTTCTTTCCTCACACACTACACCTGCACACACACTGCCCTGCTTACCTTGAGCACCTGTGTCACGTGGTCATGTCCTGGCCTGAACTCCTGGGACTTGATGCGTTGGTACATCCCTTCCAGCATCTCACGCTCGATGTCACACCCGTCATCAATCCCTGTTGATGGTACACACATCAGTAGGACTACATTATGTTGAACCCCTTTGGTGCCTACATACATATTTACTTATTTTACACAGTACAGAGCATCTTGATGATATGTAAATGCAAACAGACTAATTATTTCCGACACATTATTCATCACGTATCAACCAGTGGAACAGTGTGAAAGGAATGACAATTGGGTTAAGTATCAGAATCTAAGTAACCATCAAAACCTTTCCTCATGCTTCCTCACGCACCTCTCAAGTTTTTAATGAAGTCCTCCAGCTTCATTCTCTTCTCCTGCTTCATAGAGGCTGTGTGGAGGTCTGTGTTCAGCATAATGATGGCAAAGGCAAGCACAAACATGGTTTCAGGATCCCTCAGCTTGGCCACAATGTCACGGTTGCACTGACAGTACCGCTGAGCAAACACCTGCATCAGACGCTCTATTTTTTGTGCCTCGCCGGGCATACGGTAATGTGTCTGGAACTTTCTCAAGGCCACATCAACCTGCATACCCGAGAGGTCGATGTCGTGGGCAAAGCACCTGTAGGAAGAAATTATGAGGTGAATGTGATCTCTCTCTCTCTATCTCTCTTAGTGACTTTATTGTGAATTTACTTCAATGTAGTGATCTCTGTTTTGTTGAGTCTCAGCATATTGTATTAAAATTTGAAATACTGATCTGTCTTTTTTTTTATTCATACATTTTCTTGACTCTGTATGATTAGTACACCCAAAACCACACCAGGGAAAACTTTGGAGCATCAACAAATGTAACAACAAATAATATTCAACACAAGAACTGTAAAGAACCACAACAAAAAAATACACATAAGATAACAATGCGAAGGACTATAAGGCAGAGCAAGCCAACACTTACTCAAGGACAGCCATATTAAAGTTATTTTGAAGGTTGCCCAGGTACTCCCCAATCATCTGCTTGCTTAGGCCCTTCCTAGTGAGGAGGAACTTGGACACTGCTTGCGGGGAATTCTCCAGGAAGCCACGACTGATGAGGTACGTCACCCCTTTCTCAGGCTTCTTGTTGAACAGGTTAAGGCCGACCCGATACTGTCTCTTCCTTACCACCTCTGGGACCTGGTGTGTGGATGGAGGTCAAGGGTCATTCAGAGTAACATTCATGTCTGTTTTTATGACACACTCTTGATGGATGTTCACACTTTTCACTTCATTCCCTTCCATGCTGATAGTTTTATCTTTTTACAGCAAGATGGATTTATGAAAGTATATGTATAATTTTTAGGGACTACATACTAAGATTTTGTTGTTATTACTGACGTAGTATAATAACCTTTATACGGCAAGGGTTTGGAGGTTAAACACAGATGGATTTATGACAGAACATACACCATTTTCACAAGCTAAGATTGTTCAGGTATCAGTAATCAGTGTATTCTTAATATATTAAATGTGGCAAATATGTTCCTTACTCTAGATCTGCCTTTTCTGTAAATACTTGTGATTATATTAACTTAATCATAAAATATGCCAATAGACTCACTAGTGTACCAATCATGACCACATTCATAGACTAACTACTACATTATTTCAATATATATTCAGTTCTGTCAAGGCTTCCATAAAAAACAAAACTAAAAAAAAGGTAATCTAACATGAGCATCCATAACACTTGGATGGCCTCCAGGACGTCCAGCAGAGTGTGTCCTGGAGGGTGCATGAGGAGCCAATCACACCCTTGTGTAACACTGCACGGGTGTCATGCAGGCAAACCATCAACAGACAAAAGAGAAAGACCCTCTGTGGCACCCCAAGGCAGCCTAGTCCGTTGTTATCTGTTAGTCCTTATTGTACTACCAACATGTCTGCCACTACTCTACCTTGGACATGTGGGCAGTGTGGGTGTAGTGAGCATGATGGGCGTAGTGCGCCGAGTGTGGGGTCTGTGAGGGGAGCGTTTGGGAATAGGTCATCCCCTCAGAGGAGTGACTCTGCAAGGAATCTTCCGAGTTTTCGCTGATCTGGCTCAGCCTCTTATCCTCGCACGGGGCTTCGCTTGTGCTCATCTGCTGAGGGAAGTGTCAAGGGATCTTTTTAATCTCCTGTGACTGCCAATTGGACAGACTTAAGACTAGGGAGCCTCAGGGGAAATTCAGACTCTAAAATGAGACTATGAGAGAGGAAGAGAAAAAATAATGAGTTAAAACTTATGGTGTAGAAGACATAACCATATTTTTAGCATTCTTTTAGGTAAAATAAAGCATATTTAACCAAAGTAAGATGCATAAGTATCACTACTTGTGCAGAGCATAGACTAACGTATGAAGTGAAGCAAGTAGCAGCATCATTTTATGAGGTGAACCAGGAAACAAAATGCAAGTGTTGTAAACAAACAATAACACCAAAGTCTGTCGCAGGAGACTATTCTACCTTTTAAAGAGAAAACAAAACTTTTAATCAGGCAAAAAACACAAAGAAAAAAAAAAGGTAGACAGTTAATTTAAGAGATTCTGCATTGAATCATCCAGTGTGAGAGACATACAGTACCTGCCTCAACCTGACAAAGAACCTCATTCAACTTACTGGGGTTTTCCTCTTCCAGACGGGTGAGGTTGGCATGTAGTCTGCATTGTCTGCCTGATCGTGGGTGGAGAGCGGGGTGGCTCGGTCTGAGGTGGACTGGGAGAGGGAGGAGTCCGACCCTGATGACTGAACGCTGGATAGGGAGCCATTGTCGGCTGACCTGCAAGGATGGACAAAGGTTATACCACTTGAAACAATCATCATCTTTGTCAAAGGAGAAAAGAAAAGTTACTAACATTTATGGAAACATGATGAATTGCAATTTTTTTTTAAATTCTTGATGAAAATACTGTTTTGTAAGAGAAAACTGATAACTTTTCATTAATTAAAGATCCATAAGCATTACACTTGTTAAAACTTGTTGATCATACTATTTACATCCATGTTTTGATACACGTTCAAAAGGGACAAGTAATACACGAGACTTGAAGTAAACAAAAAGTACACAAGGAATCATCACACTGCAGGGAAGGATATACAAGATAAAAACTACAAACTTCTCAACACGAACTAAACAACTACAAAAAACATAAACATTCATTATAAAGATCTTTAAACCCTTTCTGAATATACAACCACATGATGACCCACAATCACCTCCCTCAACACACTAGCTGACACCACTACATCAAATAATCTGAAGGTGAATTAAAGAACCCACAAGTTTTGCTCCAAACACTTGTGTACAAAGCAGTAATGGTTCTCCCCCACACAGGCTCATCCACAAGCATACAATTACCTGGTGAGGGGTCCCCTATCACTATGTCCCCCTTCAGAGGTGAGAGAAGAGGGGGTGGAGGAAGGAGGGGTGAGGGAGGGAGGGTGGCACTGCACACGATGACTTGCAGGAACACTGCAGGAAAAGAGGCATGACAGTGAACAAATGAAGGACAAAAGTAATCATCTGAGGAATAAGTAATCTGATAAACTAATCTTCACATAATCCAATCACCATTCCCCACCAATACAAAGGAACACATGACGCACAGGGCTCCCTGCTAACATGTGACAAGTCAAGGAAAACAAAACAAATGAGAGACTTCATAACACATGCTTTACACACATGAATCTGAGGCTGTGAAGGAAGAATCATCACACCTCTCACTCCACTCACCTCTCGGCACTTCCACTGCTCTCGCTGCAAGACTTGATGGAAGAGGTTCGTCGGGGCACTTCTGGGGGTATTTTCTTGCCACTTGTAGTCCTGCTTGATCGCCTCTGACCCGCAACACCCAGCCGGTTGCCCCCTACCCCTTCCTGGCTCCCCTGTAGAGGTCAGAATCAGATTCCAGACTTTTGACTATAACTTTACACCCATGTCATGTCCCTTTAGGATATATCAATGATGTTATACTTATGTTATGCTATACTATGGTGTCTGTTTTACCTCCATGTTTATAGTATTTCTCTCACCATAATATGTCTTAGGATCCTACCATATCTTCCTGCTTTGCATTTCATTTGATCTCTTTCCAAGCTTACACAGAATCAAACAGCTGCACATCCAATGAAAATACATATCTTTGACTCACTAATCTCACAACAGGAACTAACAAGCAAGAGGATTAAACACTAATGCTCTCAGTCAACAGAAACATTGAGAAACTTAATACATTGAATTCTAACTAACTACACTGTGATCCATCTAAGGAAAGACAAACAACATAACACCTACCAGACCGCTGTCCTCAGAGAAATACTTGAGTTCCCGGTCATTCTGGTGCGCCTGGTAATCCCCGGACCCATTCCTGACGTGGGTATGGGCGGGCGTGGGTGTGGAGGTGGGCGTGAGGGGCGACAAGGCTGACACGTGGCAGTAGAGGGAGGTGTCGCTGAGGGTTGCAAGGGTGTCATGCAAGTCATAGGTTTCCTGCTGGTGGCGTGAGGTGGTGGAGGTGGAGGTGTTGGTGCTGGTGGTGGTGATGGTGGTGGCCTGGCCTGTGCGAGGGGTGTCTCGCATTGACATGGATCTGGCCGGCCGCCGACCTTCATTGTAAACTGGTAAAGAAACATTGTCTTCCATTACTCATACAGTCATGGTTTGTATTTCTTCCTCTTGCCTCATGTTACAGAAAATCACTTGTATGTCAAACACTGGTGAACGGAGAACTGTTTCACCATTGTGTGTGTGTGTGTGTGTGTGTGTGTGTGTGTTTACATTCCAGGTAAAAAGTGTTATCAGTTATCAGTTATATAATCTACTTCTTGACATCATGGAGGATTATAACAAAGAACATAATGCCATAAATCTGTTGTTTGTGAAATACCATTATCAAATGGTTTTCTACATTTCTTTTCAATGAATCAAACCAAACCATTCCTTCTTTTTAGAAATTAATTAAGAGATAAATATCAAAGCCACATGAATAATAAAATATGAACACATACAATGAAATAAAAAATTGAAGAGGTAGCAATTATCACTTATCAATATTATTTGACTTATTAAGCAAGACAATATGTTAAGGAAAATCAAATACTATAAGAAAGTCATGTAAGACTAACTGTTTAAACAAATAACAGCACATAAAAGAAGGCATCTATCAACCTGTTGTGTTTTCATTATATTATATTATATTATATGTTGTGTTTTCATTATCCAGAACACATTATTAATAAGAATAAACACATTAACACATAAGAAGGTCCACAGAGCCTCCCACAGGTGTTGCTGCCTTACCTGTGGCACTAATGTGGTCAAACTCAGTGCAGGCGTCATGGAACTGTTGGTTAGTTGTTCCGTCGCCCCACTCAGGCACGTCCACCGTGAACCTCCGGGACAGCCGCTTCTCCTGGGCCTTGGCCGTGGCGGTGATGGAGCGGAACTTTTTATACATAGCATAGCGGCGGTACGCTCGCTGGATGGTGATGGCCGCCCGGCGTGCCACAACACCACCATACCTGTGGGGAAGGTGACACTCTTGTTAGGACTCACAGTCACCTTCAGGAGCTCATTGAGAGGCTATTCTTGACTCCCCTAAATGATGCAGCAGCTCCCACCAGTATGTGAGGTGAGGAGGTGTTAAGTGTAGAGGTAGTCAATACTTTAAGCTGCTTGTAAAGAGAATTATGTCTCGTGGTTGAATGGCTAAAAGATTACTAGCGTGTGGAGGATATTGGCTGCCTGGTAACCAATCAAACCTCTTATTGAAGGACATGAACCCTTTGTATCAGCCTGATGTGTGTACGCTTGGAAATCATAATATCCTAATACAAAACAAACAATATTTACATCACAACAGTACAAAGTTTAATAATCCACAAAATAAATAGAGTAGTTATCTGATCTTATAAATAAACACACACTTGAAATTACGAACCATTAAATAGTTTGGTAATATGGAGATAACATCAGCGTCTTCTCTCGAGGTTAATACTTACATGTCAGATGGAATTAAGGTTGCAGAATATCATGCAATATATGTCAACTTCCGGAAATTTGTTAAAGCAAAAAATTAAACAAGGTAAAAGGTTAGTAGACTAACCTTATCTCCATATTATCAATTTTTTTTGGTAAAATTTTACATCTTCACCATAATGGCGTGTTTACGAAATAAAATGGTGTCTGCACCTCGTCCAACTCCCTACTTTTGGTCATAGAGAACATTTGATAGCTTCTAAATTAACATAACCTAACCTAAATTAACCAAATCGTAACCTACATTGACAAATAACAGAACCTTGTTCAAACCAAACTAAACTTTACTTTTCGAAGAGAAAGTCTCACAGAAAACATTGAATATCTCACAAACTAAGAATTTGCGACGGAAATGTAATCAAGAAAATCTTCTCAGAATGCACCAGGTAATGCAAAAAATATAACGCTGAATTGTCTAGAGCATTATGGTGATGTAAAATAATACCGTTTTTTAAGATAACATTTAAATAATGAAGATTAAGGAAAACTGTAGCAACGAAATGAGGTTATGAAATGCTTCCCATCCATCTAGATCAGGTGAGGTGAGGTGAGGTGAGGTGAGGTGAGGTGAGGTGAGGTGAGGTGAGGTGAGGTGAGGTGAGGTGAGGTGAGGTGAGGTGAGGTGAGGTGAGGTGAAGGCACTCTACCAATATTACCTGTATCCCTTATGACCCACTGTTACCATCCATCACTGATATACAAGGTTGAGGGAGATAAAACTGGCTTACCGTTTATTTTATGGCAGCAAATAAGGTGGAAGTGTTATTTTATTGAGGGTTTCAAGTGGTGTGTAAACGCCTTCCGAGTTCGTCCGGGCTGGCACGCACCGTGACCGTGTGTTTACTTATGCATTACCAGTGTAAAGAAAACATGGCAACTCTTTTCAAGGTGTGGGATCTATTTACAGTTTGCAAATGAATTACGTTTTTTAAAAAGGTAAAATATTTAATCTTGCTCAGTTATGGTATTTTACGTTGAGTTTCGTTCGCGCGTCTAGCTTACTTTGCCTTCCAAAAAGAATCGTTTATTGAAGGAAAACAAATGAACATAAGTATAATAAGACAAAGCACAACGAGCTTGACTCAGTCGTATAAAAAACACAATTAGATAAGAATAATTAAGGTGAGAACACGTCCTGGCCCCTCACCTGCGTTCCAACATCTCCAGCCTCATATCAGCGAAATCTTGAGACAGCTCGTAGCCTTCCACGTTCCCGGGCGCACCGCTGCCTCGCCACCTGCTGTTACGATTGGCGGAGTCATCAGCGGTGGAGCCTCGAGGGCCACCACGACGCCCACCCAACCCCACACCGCTGCCCTGCGACACCGCCTGCTGCAGCTGTGCCCGGGAAGAAAGGAACACAACGATGGATAAATGAATATACCATAAGACAAGTTAGTGTTTTCCATGAAGTATAAATGAATGAATAAATAAAATACCAAAATAAACTACAGGACAAGTAAGTAAATGGCTTTGATGAGGAAGTGTATTTATATTTTCATCTTTAATTTGGTGAAGTGATTGTGATAGTCAAGTGGAGCTATGTTGGCAAAAAATAAAATAAATGTATTTACAGGATTTGAAAAACTCCGTGGAGGAAAAACACTTTCAATAGCGATGAAGTGAACGGTAAAAATAACACAAAAACAAGTATCAATGAACGTAATATTACAGGTATGCGTCTTATACCTGAGTGGCTGATGAATAGATAATGAAACACGAGAGAGAGAGAGAGAGAGAGAGAGAGAGAGAGAGAGAGAGAGAGAGAGAGAGAGAGAGAGAGAGAGAGAGAGAGAGAGAGAGAGAGAGACTCACCTGAGAGCGTCGAACATTGTGAGTGCCATTGTGGTGGTGGTGGTGGGGGTGGGAGTGAGGCAGGTGGTGGGGGGGCACGGGGGGCGCTGATCCCTCGATGCTGTATGCTTTGGTGATGTTAGGACCCACGCCTCGCCCTGGAGGACCCTTGCCGGTGTAGCCGCGGTCAATCTTCACCGGGGAACTGCAGGGAAGGAAAGGAAAAAAAGGTAAGGTTAAAGGTATTTATGCATATGGAAAAAAAAAAAAAAGACATTCACTACAAATACGTAAAAGAAAAAAAAAAAAAGATAAACGCAATAATTAGGAAAAATAAGGTAAACAAAATTAAATTATAATAATGATTACTAAAAATACTGGAAAACAAGGAAAGACATTACTGGGAATAAGGAAAAGAAAAGTAGACTAGAAAGAGGAAAAAAAACAAGACACTGAAAGGCCTGAGAGGGAAAAAACATGAGATGGGTGAAAGGGAAAAACAAAAGAAGGTCTGGACAAGTAGAGGCTGAAAGGTGGAGAATATAAAGAAAGAGTTTTGAAAGAGTACCACGTAGAAAAAAATATTTAGAACAAGTGAAAGTTGAATAAATATAAAATTTATCCTTAATTAAGTATATGCATTCAATAAACGCCAATAATAAATAAATAAAAAAATAAATAAATAAATCCATTATACATATTGAGTAGCTTTTCTCCATTAAAAATAAACACTAAACAAACATAAATAAAGAAAACCGATGAATAAATAAACAGATCAACAACAACAAAAAAACACGACTGAAATGTAACCCGTTAAAAAATTCAAAATCCACCACCACCAACAACAACATACATCATCATCATCATCATCAAAAGCTACACCAAGGATGAGCATGAATGAACGCGGGTCACTCCACTCATAAACCGCACACGTCAACACCCACACAGGCCTCGAGGCAAAGTCGGCCAAACACGTGAAGGCTGGGAGGCGTGGAGGGGAAGAGAGAGGCAGAGGGAGGAGGAGGAGGAGGAGGAGGAGGGGAATCGCGTGAACATTTCCCAGTAATACTCGCTTTGGCAGCTACCTACATTTATGCATCAAGGAGCCTCGCCAAGCTACTATGCCACATCTTTATGGCTTCTCCTCACTCCCTCACTCCTCCCCTCACTCCACACGCCAATATCCCTGCCACATCACACTCCCATAAGTCGTAAATAAACCAATCGATTCCCAAGCAAGGAGGAGGAGGAGGAGGAGGAGGAGGTGGAGGTAAGTTCAGTACGTGTGCTCCCCACGACCCAGGTATCAAGGTGGTATCGCCCTCCTGCAGGTGTGGTGAAGGTGAGGGGGTGCAGAAGGCAGTCAGGTGTGTCGAGCAGGTGTGGGTAGCAGGGCGTGGCTGGTGTGTGATAGGGGCCAGTGGTCAGGTGAGAGCAATCAAGATGATGGTCAGGTGAGGGCAGTCAAGTGTGGCTATGAAATGTGGTGTTAAGTGTGGCGAGACAGACAGATGTTCATCACAAAGTTTAAAATAAGAGAGAGAGAGAGAGAGAGAGAGAGAGAGAGAGAGAGAGAGAGAGAGAGAGAGAGAGAGAGAGAGAGAGAGAGAGAGAGAGAGAGAGAGAGAGAGAGAGAGAGAGAGAGAGAGAATGAATGCATAACAAAACCAAAGTTCTCTCATGTTTACCACCACACAATGCTTGCCTCACCAGCCTCCACTTCCCACAAGCACCACTCAGCACAAACACACACACACACACACACACACACACACACACACACACACACACACACACACACACACACACACACACACACACACACACACACACACACACACACACATACACACACAATCAACTCAACAACACCCAACGCACCTCTCTTGCTTGGCATATTTAAATTTTTCTCTCTCTTATCTCTTACAATATGCAAAGTAATTTTTATCTTATTTGATCTTTTTTAAGACTTGTATTATAAACAGTAGCAAGAGGACAAAATAAACAGCTCATATGTGTTATCAGTGAATTAATGTGCTTTTATTTTATTTTATCACTATTCGTTATCGTTATCTTTCATTCATCTCCATTCGTAAAGATTTAAAAAAAAGAGGAATAAGACGTTTCTGTGTTAGTTTATATTCAGGTTTTTTTTTTTTATATAACTCAGCAAGACTCTATCAGCACCTGTAAACCTAATCAGTATTCAAAACCAATATTCATCTTCACCACCATTGAACACACACACCACCACCACCACCACCCACCACCACCACCACCAGCAACACCTCTTCTTCAGTAGCACGTTGCCCCCAGCCGGTCCCACAAATTCCTTCCTCCCCCAGCACCGCGACGCACCCCCCAGCACCACCTGTTCTCATCACTAACCTGATTGGCGGCGGTATAACGAAGCCAGAGATGCAGATCAACATTTTTATCCTGTAGGAGGTGAACACGGAACACCCGTACACCACCTAGATGCTACTGACGGAGGGACACGAAACACCCCTTGCCGTCTACACAAGTTCAAAGGTCACAACAGACTGAAGATGGTCGCCTCGTGTCTGTCCACCCGCCCCAAGGTCCCCATAATCTCTGTCTACCAGCTGCTGCCCCCCTTCTTCAGGTAACCAATTCGGTCCTTTTTTAACTGTTTATTTTCCCCCCAACACAC
>JAXIVD010009296.1:2500-10000 GCA_036785275.1 Cancer borealis | reverse complement strand
TGTATGTATGTGTGTGTGTGTGTGTGTGTGTGTGTGTGTGTGTGTGTGTGTGTGTGTGTGTGTGTGTGTGTGTGTATGGCCTTGTTTTTATCGAGGGTGGATGTTTTGTAGTACACACGCTCTCTCTCTCTCTCTCTCTCTCTCTCTCTCTCTCTCTCTCTCTCTCTCAATTAAGACCACACGCGTGCAAATAAACACAAACACACAAACAAACACACACACACACACACACACACACACGTATAGAAAAATAAGTAAAAAAATAAAAAAAGCGAGAAAAAGGAGGGAAAAAAAGTGCAATGGATGAGGGAAAGCAAAATAACCAGAATAATCGCATTTGGATCCAAGGCTTACACACACACACACACACACACACACACACACACACACACACACACACACACACACACACACACACATACACACACACACACACACACACACAGCTGTTCAATCATTGGGTGAGGGAAAATCTTCGTTTCCTCTCTCTCTCTCTCTCTCTCTCTCTCTCTCTCTCTCTCTCTCTCTCTCTCTCTCTCTCTCTCTCTCTCTCTCTCTCCATATCAACCTTTTTTCCCTCATCCTTTCATCTCCTCTTATCTTTGTCTCCCTTTTCTCCTTTTATTCATCTTCCTCTTCCTCCCCTTTCGCTTTAATATATTACTTTCTCTTCCTCTCTCCTTCATCTTCTCTTCCACTGCTTACCTCCCTCCTCTCCCTCTCTTCTCTATTTTTCTCCTTCCTATTTACGTCCTCCTCTCTTCAGTCCCTGTCATCACTCCTTGCTCTTTCCTCTTCCTTCTCTCTCTTATTCTCCTTCTGTATATCCTTTCGCAGTCCTTAACTTACTTTTACGTTTCTTTCAAGTATCACACAACCCTTCTACTCTTCCCCTTCTATTCTTCCTTCCGTATTTCCCTCACCCTATCCTTCTCCTTTATATTTCTCTTTCCCTTTTCTTCTGTATTTCTGCACTTCTATTCCTCCTCCTCCTCCGCTTCTTCCTCTTCCTCCTCCTCCCCAGCAGGCATGACGTTATCTCAACTCAACGGATGATTTGTGTCACTTGAAAACAACACAAACAGGCTCCCACAGAGACAGTACTGCTCGTAACCCCTCCCCCTCTCTTCCTCCCAATACCCTCCTCTCTCCTCTTCCTCTTCCCCATCTCAATCGAGTTTTATCCTTCTCTCTCTCTCTCTCTCTCTCTCTCTCTCTCTCTCTCTCTCTCTCTCTCTCTCTCTCTCTCTCTCTCTCTAATGTCCTCAATGCCTTGCCAACACCTGTCTTGCTTAATGGTAATGTTCGTCGCTGACTATCTCATTGAGTGCTCACTTTTCATATAGGTTCATCTCCTTCCCTCCCTTATGTCGTCGTCTTCTGTCTCACTGTACTTAATTTTCCTCCTCCTCCTTCTCTACTTCCCCCTCTGCCTTCTCAATTGCTTGCTTCTCTTTAAATAATAAAACTTCATATTTTTTTCTTGGTTCTTGCCTCGCTTGCTTGCTTGCAATCTTCGCTTTCTCACGTTTTGATATTATTATTATTATTATTATTATTATTATTATTATTATTATCATCAGTAGTAGTAGTAGTAGTAATTGTTGTTGTAGTTGTTTATCCTTTCCAATACTAATCCACGTTCAATTAATTAGCTATGCGAGCTATTACCCTTTCTATCCTTGAGCTTACTGAGGCGCGGCGATCAAGACGCGAGTCACAGTAGCACCAGCAGGAAGAAGAGAGGAGAAGGAGGAGGAGGCAAGACCGGGTATATGAAGAGAAAGAGATGGGAGGGAAGGCAAAACAAGAGGCAGTGAGGGCGTTATTCCTGTAAATGTGAAAGCGATCTGGAAAACCGTTGCGGTCCACAGTTTTGTGCGTCAATTCAGAAAACAAAAGAGCATCTGGCCGGGAAAACTCCATACAAGACTTCTGCACCAATTACGTTCATCCGCCGGAACAGAGGATGCGCACAGCGCCCAACACACACACACACACACACACACCTATAATAGTATTCATTTTCCCACAGAAACAAACAATACGTGATCTCTGTGGTCCGCGCGTGAAGGGCAATGAACGGAGGCAAGATTGAATCACCTCTCTCACAGCCGCTTAACATCCTGATAAATCATCGCCCCCTCTCTCCCCTCTACACCCTCAGCTGGTGGACGGGAATGGGGCGCAGACTGATTTTAATGAGGTGAAAAGTGTGAGCGTCGCCCCGACAACGCCAGATTGAACCAGTGAAATAAGGGAGGCGCGGAGGATGGTGATGCAGCATCTCCCTCCCCCCCCAATCCATCCCCCTCCATCTCCACCATGTAATGAACACCGCCACCTACTTGTCACGGGCCGCGGTGACTAATTGTCCCGCCCCGTGACTGACTGACCGTGTGATTAGTAATGAGATCAGCTAAGTGGTTTTTGGGCGGAAGTGGTGGAAAAACAGGACCTGATGGACCAGGGAGGAGAGCAAGACCCTCTGAGACTCTTAGTAAGGGACTCACGCGCCATGGCCTGGGCTGGCCGACCCTCCTCCCCTGGCCGCCCTCTAGCCACCGGCACATTAATGCTAGTAAGGGCGGGGCTGCGAGAAACATGCTGTGTTGACCGGGACCGCGCCCCTAAGGGTACATGGGTACTTACCGTCTTGGGTCGCTTCGCAGGGGGCGGAGTGTCACTCTTGACGGGGAAGTGGGAGAGTGGCGTGACGGCCCTGCTCGGGGAGGAGCTGGAGGCGCGGGGCTCAAGCTTCACAGTAGCCAGAGGGGGTGACACCCCCGGACCCACGCCTGTCGCCGCTGTCACCACCACCGCCGCAGGAGTGGCAGCAGCTGCACCGGTAGCAGTGGCGGCAGGTACAGCCGGCGTCACGGCAGAGGTACCCAGAGGCCGCGGGGACGACGCCAAAGCCTGGGACTGCGCAGGCGGGGGTGACGCTGTGCCGTTGAGGTCGTGGCGTCGTTTGTCCTTCTTGTGGGCAGCTCTGACATGTGGCTGTGAGCGAGGCACGGTGCGCCCATTCATCTCAACACTATTGCTGTTGTTGCTATTGCTATTGTTCATGCTACTACTATTGTTGCTGTTGTTATTGCTGCCACCAGTACTACTGCTGCTGTTGCTCCCGCCGCCGCTGCCAGGCTCCAACTTGATGTGAGCACCGTTGTGATGGAGGCTGGGCGGGGTGTTGGTCGCCATGCTGCTGTTTTGCTGAGGCTGCTGAGTACTTGGCTGTTGGGGCTGGGGCTGGGCTTGGGACTGGGGCTGGGCTTGGGACTGGGGCTGGGACTGGGACTGGGACTGGGGTTGGGACTGGGGTTGGGGCTGGGACTGGGACTGGGGTTGTGGCGGCGTGTGCTGCTGTTGCTGCGGCTGCTGCTGGGGCATAGGAGGGTGCTGTTGGTGCAGCTGCTGGTGGTGGTGCTGCTGTAAGGAGGTCGGAGGTGTCGGGTGGGGAGGCCCGGGACCCATGTCACTCTTGACAATCTCGTGCTTGGCTTCACTATTCTTAGTCGTTGGCTTCGTCCTCTTTATTTTCATTTTAAGGCTGTGTTTGTCCTCCGGCGTCTGCTGCTGAGGCCCGCTGGAGGTCGGGGTGCCGCTGCCGCCACTGGCCGAAGAGGATGATGAGGCGTTGGCGTGGTGATGGTGGTGGTGGTGATGGTGATGATGGTGGTGGTGCTGCGGTGGCGGGGCGGCGGAGCTCATCCTCCCGCGGTCGGCCTGGGCGATGTCTGCGTCCAGGTCAATGATCAGGTCGCCCACGCCCACGTCCCACTCCTGGTCGTCATACTCGAAGTTGGGGGCTTGCTGTCGCGGTCCGCCCGTGCCGGGTCCCTGCTGAGATGGTGCTGGGGACTGCTGCTTCTGTTGTTTTTGTTGCGGCTGTTGTTGATGTTGTTGCTGCGACTGTTGTTGCTGCGGCTGCTGTTGTGATTGCTGCGGCTGCTGCTGCGATTGCTGCTGGCCTGACTGACCAGCCGGACTTCTGTGCTGATGGGGCGGCGTAGCAGGGGAGGGAGAGCCCTGCTGTCGCTGGTAATGAGGGGACTTTGGTGGGGTTGTTGGTTGGTGCTGCTTGTTTTGTTGTTGATGGGACTGCTGTTTGCTGCTCTGCTGTGGCGGAGGTTGGTGGGGGTGGTGGTGGTTTTGGTACTTGCCCTGCTGGTGGTAGGGGAGACCCTTCTGCTTACCCTGCTGGTATGCGCCGCTACTCGGGGCCTTCGAGTTAGAGTAGTTTTGTTGGGGTTGCGACTGTTGTTGATGCTTGTTGGCTTGGTGGTGGTGATAGTGGTGATTATGGTGATGTTTGTTAGGTTGATGATGGTTGTGGTTGTTGTGGTGGTGGTGCGGGCGGTGGTGGTGGTGGTGGGCGGGAGGCTGGTGTGGGTGTGGGTGGGTGGAGGCACCCGCGGAGCCAGCAGTCGCCCCGCTGAGGCTCGAGGGCGCCTGCTTGTTCCGGGGGGCGGTGACTCCCTCCAGGGGTGACTCGCGCATTACGGGCGCCCCACCATCACGCCCACGCCCCCCCGCGCGCCCACGCCCGCACGCCCATCACCTGAAACAAACAAACCAAAAAAAGGTTAACATTTTCCATTTTCAGTTCAGTTCCCTCAAATAAGAGAGAAAAAGTGTTCTGTTTATGGCGTTAAGCAAAAACAATTACACAGTGGCTGAAAAAAAGATGTTTACCTCTCCAAAACACACACACACACACACACACACACACAACACGAATGTCCTGATTGCACTGCGGGTTTCATGTTGTTGTTCTTGCTGATGATATTGTGTATGTAGTGGTGGTGGTGGTGGTGGTGGTGGTGGTGGTGGTGGTGGTGGTGGTGGTGGTAGTGGCAGCTTTAATTTTCATCCAATACAAGGAAATTAATTGAGTGTGGAAGGCGAGGACGAGGAAGAGGAAAAAGAAAACGGAGGAGAAATAGGGGTACGAAGATGAATGCAAGGAAAACAAAGAAACAAATGAGTAGCGGATGACAGTATTACCAGAACGAAAAAAAAAAAAAAAAAAAAAAAAAAAAAAAAAAAAACAATAACATACATAACAAAAGAATAATGAAAATACAGAAGAGGAGGGGATGGAAAGAAAATATGAGAAGCAGTAGAAGGATGATGATAATAAACCAGCAAGAGAAAGTAAAAAAATAAATAAAAAAAAGGAAGAAAAGGTAGTATAGTGAGTGGATGGTGAAAAAGAGGGGGAAAAAGAAGATAATTATTATAGTGCATCTGCCAGCCGTGCGACACACACATCCTCCCTTTCCCCTCTCTGCCTTATCCCTCCCTACGGTACGACAGTTGTTCCTCGCGCTGCCGCCAGGGTGAGGTGAGGGGCGGCTCAAGAGACGACCTGCCAGAAATGTTGCGACAGGGAAGGAGAAACAGCAGCGATGGTGAGTGGATGGACATGAAGAAAGAAGAGACAGCGAGAGAGGGAAAAATGATGCTTGTTTAGGTCACGCCACACGATGAGAAAATTATAGGATGAATGATAACAGAAAGATATGATGCGATTGCAAGAGTGAGCGATAAAAAAAGAGAAAGCTTACTGAAACGACTTTTAATAATAATAATATGATGATGATGATAATGATGAAAGACAGGAAGGGGAAACTTGAATGATAAGATAATAAATAAATAAAATAAAACAATAATAAAAAAAAAGAAAATAAACTCGAGATAACTTCACAATTAAATATAAAAAACAAATAATATTGCAGACAAGAGAAAATTGAAAAGAACGTCATTTGACACAAAAAATAAAAAGCGAGGGGATGAAATTTTACAAAAGATATTTAAAGTTTTCTACGCATTCACAGGACAATCCCCTCAACCTAGTCCTGCTTGCCGCCCCCCCAAAACCCCAACCCCTCAACCCCATTTTTACCTTCTCCCCCACCATCCAACCCTCCATTTCCTCATCCTATCCTCACATTTTTTCTCCACTTCTGACTTCGATTCCAAGACTATTACAATATTGCTCTCTCTCTCTCTCTCTCTCTCTCTGCAACTCAAGCACGAGCACTATTTTTTTCACCCAACCAAGCACTTTTCGTAATATGGTTCTCTCTCTCTCTCTCTCTCCTCTCTCTCCTCTCTCTCCTACTTACTATACACTTACCTACCCAACACATCACCTCTCCCTTCCCGCCCACTCTCCTTATCCATCCCACCCTTACTTATCCAACCCGACCCAACCCTCTGCTCTGCTCTCGTCTTCTATCCACAAAACATCCACATATTTCTCCCGTGTTATCTCCCATTAAGCATCCCAAGAAATCCACAGCCGACGTTAATAATGATATGCAAGGATATGTCCCCAGCGTTGAGAGTGAGTCCAATTTTCACTCGTAACATGGAGGGGACATAGAGGCGAGATCTGGCCAAGCAAGGTTCTCTCCCGCCCCAGCCACGTCCAAGAAGCAAGTTAGCCCTTACGTCGTTGTGGGAGGAGGTGGAAGATAGTTTGAGAGTTGTTTGGTTAAAGAGAGGGAGAACGGGTTTAGAGCTGCCTTTACGATTACTAATGGGTTCCGAATGCGAGGTAGAAGAGGAGGAGGAGGAGGAGGAGGAGGAGGAGGAAAAGTAGGAGAAAGAGGAAGAAAAAGAGCAGAGGGATGAGGAGGAAGTGTGGTGGTGACAAGAGGGAGATGATGTCAAACAGAGAGCGAAAGAGAGAGAGAGAGAGAGAGAGAGAGAGAGAGAGAGAGAGAGAGAGAGAGAGAGAGAGAGAGAGAGAGACTTCAAAATGTAATAAAAGGTCGAGGAGATTGAAGGAGAAAGGGTGGACAGAGCAGAGGGAGGAGGAGGAGGAGGAGGAGGGAGGAGGAGGAGGAGGAGGAGGGGAGGAGGAGGAGAAGGAAGAGGAGGAAGCCCTCACCTGTCACGCCCAGATGAGGGAGGGGTGGGTGTGGTGGATGCAAGGAAACAGGTGTATATGAGGCAACACGAAGAGGAGGAGGAGGAGGAGGAGGAGGAGGAGGAGGAGGAGCAGAAGGAGGACTAAATCTCCCATCTTGATCCAGATTCTTTCACCTGTTGTCTCATAAACACACCTCTGATCAAAAACAAAGAATAAACACACACACACACACACACACACACACACACACAACACACACACACAAAGCAAATATGGAAAACATAAAATGTGACAACAAAAAAGTTTAAATTCAACAGTTCCAGCGAGTTATATTTACTGAATCTGACACACACACACACACACACACACACACACACACACACACACACACACACACATTCGATATAACAATAAATCAGAATGACAAGTATATAACAGATAAGAAAAACAAACATTCTCTCTCTCTCTCTCTCTCTCTCTCTCTCTCTCTCTCACACATACACACACACGCACGCACGCTTCTGATGTTCCAAAAAATCCGATAATTAGGCGAGTTAACAGAAGTGTGTGTGTGTGTGTGTGTGTGTGTGTGTGTGTGTGTGTGTGTGTGTGTG
>JAXIVD010009295.1:0-15694 GCA_036785275.1 Cancer borealis | reverse complement strand
GAAGGGCAGATAACCAAAATTAAACACATACAAACAAACAGATCAACAACAACTAGACAAACACAAACACACAGGACAAACAAACCAAACACAAAATATCATATATACAACAGCAAAATAAATATTTTAAAAAAAATATCAAATAGCTCTATACACTACAACAACTATAATAAAAAAAACATTGGGCAATATTTTCGAAGCCACACAACACACTGTCGACCTCTGCAAACAATTATTATTATTATTATTATTATTACTATGAACATCAACATTATTCGTCCTTTCATTGTTATGCTCCAATACTACACACCTATACTTTTTTCCCCTCCTCGCCAACCCATTATATGAAACAGTGCAATATTTTTTTTACCGCAAACCGCATAAAAAAAAAGTATAAGTGTTTGACCTTTCGGGCTAAACACACATAAAAAGAGAGAGAGAGAGAGAGAGAGAGAGAGAGAGAGAGAGAGAGAGAGAGAGAGAGAGAGAGAGAGAGAGAGAGAGAGAGAGAGAGAGAGAGAGAGAGAGAGAGAGAGAGAGAGAGAGAGAGAGAGAGAGGATAAAGATTGATACTGACTTATAGGAAAAAAAACACCTACGAAATGAAATTAAAAAAAACTCCATTTAAAAAAAATAATAAAACTTATGAATCAAACAATTTTTCTCTCACGTTCGTTGTGTTGATGCAAGATTATGAAAAAGATTATTCGTTATTCAGCACTTAGGCATGAAATCAAATGTATAATTAAATACCATTAATCTCCTTCAATCCTCACCTAATCTTCATGACAGCATTATCATTTTTTGTCCCTAGCTAATGGAAGAGACAATGGGTGTGTGCGTGTGCGTGTGCGTGTGCGTGCGTGTGTGTGTGTGTGTGTGTGTGTGTGTGTGTGTGTGTGTGTGTGTGTGTGTGTGTGTGTGTGTGTTTCATTAGCTAGCGGGAGACACATTAAATCAACCTTACCTTCCCTCTTTTTACCATGCACTGAAATAGATTTAATGGTATTAATTCACCACGTCAAGCAGTCTTTGCGGAAGGTGAAGAATAATATTGCAACTGCGTCTATTTCACCCCAACTAGTGCACTAAATTATTAACATTGCAAGGGTGATGCTGCTAGTGTACTAAATTATGAATACTGCAAAGATACTAAATTATTAATATTGCAAGGGTGATGGTGTACAGAAATAGCTTTGCTCTCTCCTCTCTGACCTCGTCCTCCTCCTCCTCCTTATTCTTCTTCCTCTTCCTTACTCATTCTTTTATTTAGTTTCCTCCTCCTCCTCCTCCTTATTCCTCTTTCACTTCCTCCTCTTCCATAGTAATCTTTTTTTATTTAATTTTCTCTTCCTCCCTCCTCTTCCTCCTCATCCTATTCATCCTTCTCCTTTTTCTGAATAAGATCATACACCTACACAACTATAGTATATAAAATTAAGTCGAGGGGTGGGGTTCAATAATACAAATAAAAGTCGAGGGTTGGTGAATCCGAAGATCACAACACGAAGAGGGGGATTCTTATAATATAATACACATATATTTTGCATCTTACAATAGCAAAGTATTTTAAAGGAAGAGAATGAATGATGCGATGTGGAATGAATGAAACTTAATGACAAAATAGCAGAGAAAGAAGAAAGGAAGGAAGGAGGTGAAAGCATGACTAAGGAGAATTTAATGCGTTGGATCATGAGGGAAAACAGCAAAGGGAGACAGGGGAAAGACCGCGGGAGGAAGGGAAGGGAGGAAAGGGAAGGGAGGAAGGGAAGGGAGGAAAGGGAAGGGAGGAAAGGGAAGGGAGGAAAGGGAAGGGAGGAAGGGAAGGGAGGAAAGGGAAGGGAGAAAAGGAAGGGAAGGCAGGGACCGCGGGAGAGACAAAAATATCGAAAATAAAATAAAAATAATAAAAGAGAATGAATTTAACGCAATAACAATTTATATATATGAAAATTTGTCCTTACTTTTCGCTTTCTCTTTCTCTCTTTTTTATCTCTCGCTCTCTCTAAAGCACGGACACTTACATAATCCTAATCTAACGCAATTCCCTGCTTTTCATCCTTCCAATCTATTCCTCTTTCAGCTGAGTCTTGCGCGTTCCTTTGCACATTTTATCCTCCTCCGATTCAATGCATTAATTATCTTTCATCCGTTATTCCCTTCCCTCGCCTTCCATCAGTAGGCGGAGGATGGAAGTTCTGATACTCGATGGCCTAGATTATTACTTCTTCTTTCATTTTTATGGACTAATTTTACACTATAGGATCGATAACACGTTGATGAGCGCTGCTGTGTGGATGCATTTTGTTTTCGGATCATAAGAACATTAGAACATAAGAAAATAATGATGCTGTAAAAGGCAGCTCCTGTGCATTTAACACCTACCATTTGTTTTCTTCATCTATTGAAATGTCTAACCTTTTCTTACAAGTATCTACTGTCCCTGGACTTATCACATGTTTGTCGAGTTTATTCCATGCCTCTACTATCCTACTAGTGAACATAATTTTATCTATATCTTTTCTGTGTCTGAACTTGTCTAGCTTGAAACGTTTGAAGTAACTCTGGCTAATTTCTAACTGTTAGTAGTGGGACTTCAAAATGTTAGTCAATGTTAGTGTGTAGCAGGATGCGTCGCTTCAGTGTGGAGGCTGTTTGAAAGGGTGGAAAGTATGGGAGGGAAATTTACTCACATGGTGGAATTTGCGTAAATAATGTTTCCATAAATCTGTTAATAAAAAAATTAGTTTCTTCCATGTTTCAGAGTCACTTACCACCAAGCGAGGGTATTTTTATTTTTATTTATATATTTTTTTAAATATATTCATAGATTTAAAAATTACAGTTGATATTCGTATAGTATAATATTTTCCCTCTTTTCATGACTCATTACGGAAAACAACAGCCCCAATTACGCTTCGCCCACCATTTAGGGAGGAAAACTGCCTCTATTAATTAACACTGACATCCATAATTACGCGGGAAACGAGACGCTGGACGCCACTACCATCACGGGAGAGAGAAATAACAATCTGCATTATATAAACCAAACAAACAGAAGAGGCCTAAATTCTATGCATGGCACCATAATATTAGTTTTAAAAATATATATATATATATTTATATATATAACACAACAGGCGTAAGCATATTGAAGCACAGGTGAGATGCAGGTAGAGAATCTCATCTCATCTAACTCATGACACAGCATCCGAGAATCACCACTAAATTCCCAACTCTTTCATTAAAACTTTTCCATGCCTGCGATGCACACACAAGTTAAATTGAAATACTGAACCATTAGTTAGTTGCATGCAGAGCGTCTCCCCAAAGGCTTAGTAGGAAGTCACTCTATAAGGTTACAGGGAATTCATTTAACGTCTCCGTTGCTTGTGTTAAGGACGGACCCGGTTTCTACAGGAATCATATATTCATTTCCTCATATATACTTATTTCAAATCATCACTGTCTTCTTATCATGTCTTTTATATCCTATATTCATGTTTTTCTTACTTCATGCATTCAATCTATTACTTATTTCTCCTCCACTTCCTTCCTTCCTATATCTACTTTCCAACAACGTAACCAAGTGTGTTTACAAGCTAACTTTACCTGCATTCCTGTATCATATCAGTCGCCTATCCTAACATTGCATCCCTCTTCACATCCCTTCAATCCACAACCCAACCCTTCCCTTCCCTTCCCTCACCCCTTCGTCACTTAGTCTTCAGGCATCCTCCTCCTCCTCCTCCTCCTCCTCCTTCGGTCTTTTTCATCTCTCTCTCTCTCCAGCTGCCCTACACTAATGTAATTCCTTTCTCTTTTAGTCCTGTTCACTTACCTTCCCAGACATCTTACTTACCCTAGTTTTATTCTTATCATCTTTCTCTTTCTCTTTCTCATACCTTCTTCTTTCCTAAAATCTACACCTTTTTTCCATTTTCTTTCAGTTTTGACACGCCTGCTTTCCTCACTTCCTGTTATTTAGCTAGCGACTTCTCAACATTTTTTTTTACTCCTCACTTTTACTCTATCTAACTTTTTTTATGTTATTTCTTCTTTTTATTCTTATTCCTTTACTATCGCAAGATCTTCGACTCTTTTAGCATCCTCCCATTCCTTCACCTTTTCCATTATGCTACGCTATCCTATTCCATTACGTTATTTTCTTTCTTTTCTTTCTTTCTTTACAGTATTGGATCACTGAGTAAGGCAAGCCAAAGAAAACTTACAATTGTATTTTCCTTTCCAGTTCAAGCAAATGAATGACCTGCAGTGAGGAAACTTAATAATACAGGGAATAGGAAGGACCAGGACGGACGGATCGAAGGAAGGAAGGCAGGACTCAGGAAGTCAGACAAACAAACTAAGTAAGTCAAGGGAACACTGAAGGGAGACAGGAACGGAATAGAAAAAGAAAGAATGTTGGTATGTTTAAGGAGGTCAAGTCAAGGTCACGAGAAAGTTAGAAAATCATCTTGTAAAGACGGTTTTCAGGTTCAGGTAAAGGGATAGATTTTGAAAACTTCTGCAGTACTTTATTTTTTTGTGGATAACTTGAGATTCTGAAGCTCTTGGTGTAAAAATGCATTTCACTTTTTATTATTATTATTATTATTATTATTATTATTATATAAAACCGTAAGTGATTTATAATGGTCTTCATTTTTGGAAAACGGATGAAAAATACAAGAATTGTGTTCAGAATTTGAAGAAGAAAAAAACCTGCATTAACTAAGCGTATTATTACACTTTATAAAACCTTTCTTGAAGATAATTGGAACTACAACACAGAAAATGAGATGCAAACGTTCTTTTTGTCTCCTGTAGTAATATAAACACCAAACGAGAAAGAGTAAGAGTGAAGAGTTATACGAGTAGTTAGTAAGTTTAAGATAAAGTAAGTTAAAGGATAAAAAGAAAATAAAGAAAAATACAGAAAATAAAAGTGTTAGTTACTTGAAATTGAATAAAACTACACTACGCCTTGTTGCAACCACAGCTTAAACATTAGTTCTGCGTCTTGACACTCACATAATAACAGAATAACAATGAAAAGTATTAAATGTCTCCTAAACAATGTGTAATATTTCTAGGCGACTAAACTACATGAAAATATCCAATGCTAACTAACTTCACTGGGAAAATAATGCGACAAACACAAGTAAAAATATGTAGAGTGAAAACAGATAGAGACTAAAATAGAGGCGTTTTGGTGTTTTGTCGAACCAGCGTGACGTGACAACACCATGCAAGCAAATATGTATAAATTTTTTGATTAAATATAATGTCCTTGTTTCTACTTGAATTTATTTGGTATTTTCAAAGTAATTTATGTCTAAGTACAAGTACAAGTGACATTTTAACCTCCAAATTGCTGTTTGTTCTTCCTATGTGTCCTATGTGTCCTATGTGTCCTCTGCGTCCTATGTGTCCTAAGCAAAGCAAATAAAAACTTAAACGAACATAAACACACACACACACACACACACACACACACACACACACACACACACACACACACACACACACACACACACACACACACACACACACACACACACATATACACAGAACAATTTCGTTAGATAACAAAACATTTACATTCGTCATCGCCTCTCGTGTGGCCCATTTTCGCGCCCTTTTCCAACTTTCACATGATCGAAAACCAAAAATAAAAGCGAGAAAAGACAACACCAGAATAAATAAATATATAATGAAAAAAAAGGAGTGAGAAATGAGAGAAATAAAATAGAAAAAAACTACCACAACAAACAAAATTCAAAATTAAATGTTGCAGAGGGAAGGGGAGAAAAGAATATAAAGGTAATTTTCCGATAAGAGGAGAGAGAGAGAGATGACGGAGAGAGAAAAAGGAGAAAAAAAATGTATATGCGAAAAAAAAAGAGTAAAGTGAGAAAGATGTGAGGGATGATAAAGATACCGAGAAGAAAGAAGGTGGTGATGTATAAGAGATATATGAATGCAAATGAAAAATAAAGGAAATATTGAAAAACCGTTATCAAAGAAATATTTGAGAGGAACGAAGAGTAATGAAGGAGGGAAAAAAAGAGTAGGAGGTGGAGATGGAGGAGGAGGAGGAGGAGAAAAAGAAAAGAAGGAAGGAGGAGGAGGAGGAAGAGAAGCAGAAAAAGGAAAAAGAAGAGAGGGAGGTGGAGGAGGAGGTGAAGCAGAAAAAAAGGAAAAAGAAGAAGAGAGGAGGAGGAGGTGAAGCGGAAAAAGAAAGAAAGAAGAGAAAAGAGGTGGGAGAGGAGGAGGAGGAGGAGGAGGAGGAGGAGGAGGAGGAGGAGGAGGAGGAGGAGGAGGAGGAGGAGGAGGAAAAAAAGAAAAAGAAAATGAGGAAAAAAACTTAAGAAGAGGGTGGGTGGGTGGGAGTGCATGTGAGATAAGAAGGGAAGAAAGACGAATATTTTTTCCACCGCTGCAGGACAAAAAAAAAAGACAAAAAACTGACCGAACTGGAAAGGGAGATATTATTTTTGTATTTGAAATGAGCAAAAGTTTGGGAAATAATAACAAAGTATAGAAAACTTGCCTTACTAATATAAAAAAAACAAGTGTATATTGTGGCACGATATATTGATTTATTATTGTATACTGTATAGAATTTATAATGTCACACGCAAGGTTTTTGAAATAGTTAATCTTAAAAAATATATATACTTTAAGCCAATGTTTTAATAGAAAAAAAAATTATATAAAGACAGCTTAAGACATGAAAAATAAATATAGATCTTATTATTTAGCTACAGAAAATTAATGTCTTAAAGAAGAGGAAACTATACACTAAATATAGAAAAATAACTAAAATAAAAAAAACTAGGAAACTATTCTCAATTAATGCAGGGGAAAATCAGGTTTTTTTTGTCTCTCTTTCATTATATTCATTATAAAACACTTGAAATACATTAACTTCTTAACTATTTTATTATTCATTGACTTTTACTCTCTTGGGCAACGGAGTGAGTAAATAGATAAGAAAAGAAAATAAAATGATCAAATAGAATGGACGAACACCCACAGTAAGTACCAAGAGTAAGTGAGTGACAACACGACGCAACAATCCTACCGAGCAATTATTGGACTTGAGGATCGATGGTGAGCTGAAGAACTAATTACCGAAGAGTTTGCATTTCGACGTGCGGAGTGGCGGCAGGTGAAAACATTAATTACCAAGAGGGAGCCTACCTGCCTACCTGTCTCCTGCCCTCCTCCACACCTGGGCCGTCTATGGATCTATTCCCTCCTACTCGTCGTCACTCTCCTCCTCCTCCTCCTCCTCCTCCTCCTCCTCCTCCTCCTCCTCCTCCCTCCTCCTCCTCCTCCTCCTCCTCCTCCTCCTCCTCCTCCTCCTCCTCCTCCTCCTCCTCCTCCTCCTCCTCCTCCTCCTCCTCCTCCTCCTCCTCCTCCTCCTCCTCCTCCTCCTCCTCCTCCTCCTCCTCCTCCTCCTCGATTTGCTATTACTGCTATCTCTCTCTCTCTCTCTCCTTCTCCGTACTTCTTTCCATTTCAACCTGATAATGTTTTGTTTTTACTTTATATTCATTCATTTTTATTTATATTTCGTGCCTTTACTCTTTTTTCTTCCTTATAATTGTCAATTGTATTTTCATTTGCATCTCTCAATTTAATCGTCTTGTTTTTCTTATCATATATGCACTTTATAAATGTATGCTGCACGTAAATTGGATTGGAGAATTATATGAATGTAATTGCAATCTATAATAATGATAGAAATTCATGAACATAATGGGAGATGTAATGGACGGACGAAAAATTTTACTTGCTCTTCTCTCTAAAAGTAGTTCTTGAAATCAATGTTGAATCAGCAACGATAATAACAACACAACTACTAGACTTTTTTTTTTTTTTCATTGGAGAACAAAAATACGTTAAAAAATAATCCCGTTTTGTATTGTATGTGATATAACGTCAATAACACTGGGTATGTTAACGACATATCACAATTACTTCTGAGAACCAACCCAAAATAAAATGATAAGGAGAGAGAGAGAGAGAGAGAGAGAGAGAGAGAGAGAGAGAGAGAGAGAGAGAGAGAGAGAGAGAGAGAGAGAGAGAGAGAGAGAGAGAGAGAGAGAAGAAAAAAAAAGTTCAAACTAAAACAAACTCGTAATGAAAACCACTCGGAACAACTTGGACGAGGGAGGAGAAGAAATAAAAACAGTTCCATCGACGTTGACAAATTAATATGGGAGAGTGAGAGAGAGAGAGAGAGAGAGAGAGAGAGAGAGAGAGAGAGAGAGAGAGAGAGAGAGAGAGAGAGAGAGAGAGAGAGAGAGAGAGAGAGAGAGAGACAAAAAAAAAAAGGAGATATATGGAGTGGAAAGGCATGCGTGGGAAGACGAACTGAAGAGAGACACCAATGTATATAAATGGGACATAAAAATAAAGTGGAAATAATTAAAAGTTCTGGTGTATAAATGACACTCAAAGGGGAATGTTTTACAAAGTTGGAGACTCTCGTACATATTCATACTACCATAACCGCAATAAAAAATACCACACCACACTTATGCATACACGAAAAAAATATATTCACGTACCACATTCAGTTTCAATACTCTCAGCTGCACAAACATATTTCATTTGAGAAGAGTAAAACCATATCCAAATAGCAAAGTGTACGTTATCAATAGTATAAGACAAACTTGCTCTTAACAGTATAGGATAGCCGGGGTTAGCTAAGAGGAAAGTGACACGTTCTCAATTACTTAATGGGTTGGATAATGATAGATATTGAAGAGCGTGCACGACTCACAAATTTATGGATGCAACCTTCAACTAAACTATACTTCATCAGGTAAGATATACAACATACAGGCACTGAATGGTAGCCTTTGAGCAAGATATATATATATATATATATATATATATATATATATATATATATATATATATATATATTCGTGTGCACAGCAATGGGACTGCGTGGCTGCGAGGGTACGAGGCTGCGGTAGCTTGGGCGGCAGTAGGAACAGCACCTCGGATCAGCGGCAGGCTGGTGGGTGGGGGCGGCTGCGAGCTGAGGTACTGCGGTTGCTTGGGTGGCAGTAGGAGCGGCACCTCGGATCAGCGGCGGGCTGGCGGGCTGGCGGGCGGGGACGGTTGCGAGCTGCGATACCACCAAACCACTCAACAACCTATCCAACCACCAAACCACGCAACCACCTATCCAACCACCAAACCACTCAACCACCTATCCAACCACCAAACAACCCAACCACCTAACCACCCAATCACCTATCCAAACAGCTAACCACCCAACCACCTATCCAACCACTAAACCACCCAACCACCTATCCAACCACCTATCCAACTACCTAACCACCCAACCACCTATTCAACCACCAAACCAACCACCCAACCACCTATCCAACCACCTAACCACTCAACCACCGAACAGTTATGAAGGTACACAAAAGGTTAGGTTAGGTGAAGGTTAGGGAGAGCCTCGTAGGGATTTCAGGGGACTGTACATATAGTCATTGATATACTGACTACTACTATACATATATATAAAGCGAGGTTGATGTACGAATGATCATTTTATTCACGACCAGCTCTTTTGAGAAACGATAAATCTTCCCTTTTCAAAGCCTCGTTAGTGACTTGAGATGTTGAAAGACGTAAAAATACAAAAAAAAAAATCGTTATGGAAATTTATCACCGTCAATAACATCTACCAGTCTACTCCGGGTATCGAACGGGCTCAGAAGTAGAGGCCTTAGCCAGTACCCTTTTAATGTAGAATAAAAAATATAAAACATAAAAAAAGGCCGCTCGCTCAATCGCCTTTTCCTCAGAACAGACTTAAGACTAGTATATTATAAGTAAGTGATAAAATTAGTAGGTACTTATCCACCCGTTGAGCGCCTCTGATGCCTCTCTTCCTTGCTGTCCTTCCTGGATAATATAATAATGATAATAATAAGCTTGAAGGATATACTGTTGTGGAATTGAAGAAAAAAAAATGTATATATAGAATCTATAATCGTAACATCAGTGTTATTTTGCTTCTTTTTTCTCGCTCTCTTTCCCTCTCTTTTTCTCTCTGCTCTCACAGTCAAGACAAAACCAGGACCTACAATGTTATCTTCATTTCATTCTTACAACCTTCCTTCCTATTTAGTTATCTTCCCTTCTCTCCTTTTTTTCCCTTCCCTCCCTTTCGTCCCTCCAAATATATACAACAAAACCTTGCATGCTCCTCACACTCCCAGCTTGTCGCGGAAACAGTCTCATTTCCATCTGCAACACTTCTCTCTATTCTGGTACTGTCAAGGTACCGCTGGCCGGGGATACAATTGCAGGGAAGGAGAAGGGAATGGTCTACCTAGGTTATAAGATCAACTTTTTCCCTTTCTTAACGAGTCCAGTTTTCTTAGAGGTGAAAATAAGCCGAGAATTTTACGCCCGTCGGTTCGATTCGCAAAGGCAATGCAGTGAATATCGACGCCAAGTCCACCTCCGCGTGTCCTGATGCGGCGCAAGTTTGGAAGAGCTTGAGTCTGCTAAAAAAAGGTTAAAGTTTGGGTTTTATTTGACTTCTGTGTGTCAGGGTAAGAAAAACAGAGCTATTAGTTCTTCTATGTGTGTGTGTGTGTGTGTGTGTGTGTGTGTGTGTGTGTGTGTGTGTGTGTGTGTGTGTGTGTGTGTGTGTGTGTGTGTATTTTATTTCCCTTTTCAAGTAGTCTAATATTTTAAAAATCATATATAAGCAAATAAAAAAAAAGGTACATTCCACGGAGTTAATCGTGTGTGCAGACAAAGCTCTTCCTGTGAGTGCACATACGTATATAAATATTAACTTTCCATTCAATATTGACCTTACCAGTGATATAGTATAGTGTGTGTGTGTGTGTGTGTGTGTGTGTGTGTGTGTGTGTGTGTGCGTGTGTGCGTGTGTGTGTGCGTGTGTGTGTTGAATATATTACATTCCTCTTAATTTTTCTTCTCCTCCTCTTCCTCTTCTTTTTCCTCTTCTTCCTCCACCTCCTTCTCTTCTTCCTCCTCCTCCTCCTCTTCTTTTTCCTTTTGTTTTCATTCTTCTTCTTCTTATTTATATCCCTCTTCTTCCTCCTCCTCTTCTCAATTTCTTCATCCTTTTTAAAGGTTTCTTATTTTTCAACCCACCACCTCGTAAGGATTTCTCTCCACGTCTGTCGCAGTGTAAGGCTTGAGCAGCGTGAGGCAGTCTTTGGGAGCTGGAAGGATGCCAGTGTGTGGTAAGGGTATCATATCTCTCTCTGTCTGGTCCCCGCTTAGCACCAGGCAAGACGGAGTGTGCCGGAGCGGGAAGGCGGGAGGAAGGAAGGAGTGCGTTACAAGGGGCAAGACCTGGGTTAGTGTCTTGCTTAGGTTGGTTAGGTGGAGTATAGCATACTTTCATGCGGGAAGTTTGGTCAGTGTAATAGTAGCAGCATATGTGGATGGAGTGTGATGTTTTCTACGTATACCTTCGAGTTGTGTAGGGTAAGTTAAGGTAGGTTAAGTAAGGTAAGGTATAGGAGTACAGGTTGAGGTAGGGCAAGGTGAGGTTGAAGGTCGTATGATGCTGTCAGCTTTAATACAGAATAGCAACGCAAGGGATAATATTATATAGATGCTTTACTATGCTTACAATGCACTTCTGAGAGTCTTGAAAGGACAGCAGGCTTCTCTTCCTCTTTTATCCTTCTCTTTTTCCTTCCTTCCTTCTTATTTATCTTCCTCCTTCTCCTCTTTTAGTCTATCGTATGAGCATGTGTAGCAACTGTGAATAAAGATAGAGAATAAGAAAAAGAAATGTTCCTCATTCTCGTATCTTATCTTTATCTTTCTCTTCCTTTATCTCCTTTCTTCCTTTCAAACGTCAGCCATTATCGTCATCTTTCTCCCATTTTCCTCATCATCATCTTTTCCCTTCATCTTCTCGTCATTATATCCATCAAAAAACAACATTAACGTCACAGACATAATCTAATAGCAAGATTATTTCCACACTAATTGCCTAGGCGAGTTGAAGTGATTTACAGCACGTCTCTCTCAAGGATAAAGATGAAGGTGAGTGTGTTGTGTTATGAGTGTGCTGTGAGTGTGTGTTGGTGGACTGACGGGATGAAAAGCTGAAAGTAGCACTAGGGATATGCGGTATAGACAAAAATATCGATATACCGAAAGGCTTCTAATACATGTAATACCTGTAATACCATCCCGAAAATACCGGTATGTCGGTATACTGGATTTCTTCGTTTATTTGTTTATTTGAGGCCCCTTCTTACTACGCCACTGGTCAGTAGTAAAGGTTTTGATCGGGACGTCATTTCCTTCTTGGTTAAACTTATTCACCTCACTTGCCAGTTTCTTTTCTCTCTCTTCTTTTCATTTATTTGTCTCATTTCGTCCCTCTTCGCACTTATTTGCCACCTCATGTCTCATTAATTTTCCTCCTGAAATAACACTCCTTTCTCAGTTCCCTTGTGTGACACTCTTCCTATTATCAGTCCTCCTCCTCCTCCTCTTCTCTTTCCTCTTCCTCTTCCTTCTCCTTCAAATAAAAGTTACTAAAATGATTTCTAGATTGCGTAACAAGCCTAACAAAGAACGACTGAAGGAGTTGAGCTTATTTAGTTTATCCAAATGAAGGCTACGAGGGGACCTAATTGAGTTATTTCAAGTTTTAGCGGCTTTGACAAAATTATCATAAACGACTATGTAATTATCGATCTCACAAGCACCACTCGTATATAACAATAGCTTCAAGACCATTAGTAAAGCATTTTAAACCTAACAAAGTGAATTTTTTAATAACTGCAAGCATGAATATTTATAATTATTTATCATCACAAATACTCCTCCTCCTCCTTCTCTATATTTTCTACTTTATTCCTCAATTGATAATACTCTACGTGGTTTTTTCATCTAATCTTCACTAATTTCCTCCACCTTACTTCTTCCCCTTCTACCTGTCTCTCCCCCTTCGTGCTACACCGTCCCGTGTTCTATGCACTGACAAAGCCCCAGTGAGTTGTCAGCTCAAGGTACAGCGGTGTGGACCCTCAGCTGCACGGGGATGACACAGTTGTTTGATCTGCGGTTCACCCCCAACTCAGACCATTACCTAAAGGAGGAGGAAGGAAGGACTATTTGTGCTGATAATATTCATGTTTGTAGCTATTAAAAAAATAAAGTACATGGTCTTGTTTCGCAATCTAGGAATCATTTTAGTAACTTTTTTTTAAATTTAGCTTTACGTGCTCACTTCATTCACTTTATTTGTTCTGATTGAGAAGCTTTGTTGTTCGTGTTCAATTCCTGATTTCAAGTGAAGGTAAGTCTTGGAAACGGACCAGAATTAATGATATTGGTTCGGTTTCCATTATGGCAAAAATTTCTGAAATCCTCGCCTCCGATAATGCGTTTCCCTGACCTTATTGACTTTATTGACCTTGACACTCGATTACCTGTGACCACCTACGACCTAACATCAAAGGTTGTTTGTTTTTAATTTAATTCGCAAATATCAGTGATGGTGGTTGTAATAGAGGAATGATACATCTTTCGTTGATATTTATTTGATCATTCGCACACTTCCTAATAGAATAGAATACAAGAAAAAACTAAGTTAACCTCTAAAAAGCTTCGATCAATGAGTAAACTGAAGAACTGGTGGTGATAGTGGTGATGGTGGTGATGGTGATGGTGGTGGTGGTGGTGGTGGTGGTGGTGGTGGTGGTAGTGGTGATGGTGGTGGTGCAAGAGTGAGGTTCGTCCTATCTCTCTAACTCTCTTATCACACCCGAACACACCTACAACAAGGGTCCAAATAAGAGGCAGTAAAAAGGCAAAACGTGTTAAGGAAGAAACGAGTGTTAGTTTGTGAGGAGGAGGAGGAGGGAGGAAGGGAGAGGAAGAGGAAGAGGGAGAGAGAGAGAGAGAGAGAGGAATTCCCACTGCTGTTTCCTAAGGAGATTAAGCGGGGCAGAGGAAGGGGGAAGGTGGTACTAGTTGTTGCAATTTCCTACCTGTAATATATCACCGTATGGTTGCAACTATCCTCTATTTCTCGTGTGATTTTACATTTTCACTTTCCGATGTTTCTATCAATCCCTTTGTTCGGTTGTTAACAGAACTAACAAAAGAAGAAGAAGAAGAAGAGAAAAGGAAGAGGAGGAGATATTTTAGATATTTATATATTTAACCTTCAATTGTTTTTCGATATAATAATTCAATGGATTAACTCATCTATATTTCTTCCCTTTAATCCATGCAATAGCTAGAGAGAAAACACGGGAAACCTCGCTCCATACCTTTAATAACATGGCATTACTGTCTGCTGTGATAGGTATAGTAACTTGTGTCCTAAATGGTAAGGGTAATTCCTCCAACGCTAGTGTCACAAATGGTGGTGGTGGTGGTGGTGGTGGTGGTGGTGGTGATGGTCGGTGCAGTTTTACAGAAAGAAAAAATATCCCAGTGAAAGCTGCAGCGAAATTACCTTGAGTCCATTTCTCTGATTGCTGTGCAGGTCTTGTCGCCAAAAACGTGGTATACGTAGCGTTGTATTCTCTTAACAAATAAGTATAGCGAAACGTGTGTAATGAAGGCCTACAGATAATGACGATTCTTATTACTGTGTTCGAAAGTTTACCTCCAATTAATCTTGAAGTTATGTAATAATAAGAGATAATTTATGTAAACTATTACCGACTAATTTCTACTAATTGAATAAAAACACATTAAATTGTTAAAAGGCAATGGTAACGTAAGTCCTATATTATTATTTTATCTCGTGTGTTAATCTAATTATCATGCGATTCAATCCTCTATAAAAACATCGATTGGAACCTTTAACACAACACCGCTTCCAACTACTTCAGAAACTACCTGTTAAAAACAAAGCATTTATATTTTCTCTCTTATACTTGAAGCACTTTTAGATACCCCCTTATCTATATTTTCATTCTTTGCATCATTCTGAATATCCTCCCTCAAACACGATCCTTCCCCCACCACCTCCACCTCCTCTATCTCCACCTCCCTCCACCTCCACATCCTCCCTTCTTCCTACTCCTTCACTCCTCCCTCCACCACTCCTACGGTTCTTACTTCCTCCTTGTGTCATCTAAACCTTTTATGTAACGAGAGGTGGAAGTAGCGGGGGGATGGATGGAAGCAGAAGGCTGGTGGGGGGAATGAGGTGGTCTTGTATTCCAATGGTGCTTGAAGTGATAGCTGGTTCAATATTCTTGTATTGTTATATTTTTCCATCACATACAAAGTATTTATTCTTATGACCTTTCCCGTTCTTGTTATTTTGTTCTCTCTCTCTCTCTCTCTCTCTCTCTCTCTCTCTCTCTCTCTCTCTCTCTCTCTCTCTCTCTCTCTCCTCTCTCTCTCTCTCTCTCTCTCTCTCTCTCTCTCTCAACGTTATTATTATTATTACTATGAAAAAAAAGAGTTGCCTTGATATGAGTGAGATTAGTGTGAGGGGCGTTTGTGGATTTACGTAAAGGTTAAGTCTGCAACACACCACCACCACCACCACCCTCACCATTATGCAAAGGCTAGCCAGCTCATTACGGCAAGCTGATGCTGGAGTTAACACAGACAGCCACACAGCCAGCCAGCCACACAGCCAGCCAGCCACGTCAAGAAGTTACGTACCACCAAC
>JAXIVD010009294.1:12500-15698 GCA_036785275.1 Cancer borealis | reverse complement strand
CGAAGACCCAACCAGAATCATCCCTTCCCAGTGTCCGTCCGTCAGCCCGTGTGTGTGTCAGTCAGTCAGTCGTCAGTCAATCAGCAAGCGAATGAACATGTCCCTCTGTAAGGAAAAAGAAAACCCACCCACCCACCCACTCCGCCGTCAGCCAAGCCACTCTGGAAAGCAATCAGATAGCCTTCCTTCCAGCCAGTCATCAGCGCAGTTCCTCCTATCATCCAGACAGCTGATAGAATTAAAACATGGACAGAACCAATCAGATAATCAGTCGCTCAGGCATGCAACCAGTCAGTCATGCAGGCCTTCTCTCCCTCCCTCCCCCCCTCCCCCCTCCCCCCTCCCCCCTCCCCTTCCAGTCACAACCTTTCCAGTCAGCCAGTCCAGTCAGTCAGTCAGTCCAGTTCGTCCCACAAAGGCTATGGAAAAATGCTTCGGTGTGTCTGATTAGCGTCGTAAATATTGGGGAGAGAGAGAGAGAGAGAGAGAGAGAGAGAGAGAGAGAGAGAGAGAGAGAGAGAGAGATAGAGAGATAGTGTGTATGTTATTTGGATATCCTCTCCATTCTCTCTCTCTTCTTTCTCCATCCAGGCCCATCGCACTCACAGCCTCTTTTCCTCTCCCCTTCCTTCCCATTTCATCCCATCAACCTCACCCCTTTTATCATTATCTTCCATTATTCCTTTTTTCTTCACCCCATAATGTCCACACTGCTCATCTCTCTCTCTCTCTCTCTCTCTCTCTCTCTCTCTCTCTCTCTCTCTCTCTCTCTCTCTCTCTCTCTCTCTCTCTCTCTCTCTCTCTCTCTCTCTCTCTCTCTCTCTCTCTCTCTCTCTCTCTCTCTCTTAAGACGTTCCGCTCCTCTTCCCTCCCTTTCCTTTATCTCCCCTCCCTCCTTCCCTCCGTTCCACCTCGTTCCTCCATGTCTCATATTCACTCCGTACTTCATTTTCTCTTTAGGCCTTTGCTATAAAGCCTTTTTTTCTATCCCTCCTTCCTCCTTCTCCTCCGCCCTTTTCTTTTTCTTTATTACTGATCTTATTTTCACCCATCTTAACCTTTGTATTATCTCATCATTACTATCATTTCATCAACACCATTGCTATTATTACCCTCATTTGTCTAACCTTTTCTTTAATATTACTACCATTCCCCTCTGCTTACCTCACCCCTCAACCCCATAAAGTTCCCTCCCCTTCTCTTCCCCTCCTCTCCCCTCCCGTTCCTCCCTCCATTCTCCCCCCCAAACACACTATCCCTGGCAGTGTAAATAAAAACTGAGAAGGATCCGCCGCATTATGAGGGTTCTGATCCTCACTAATAACATTATAGCTGCCTGAAGGTCCCCAGGAAAATAGAGATTAGATCCTGTTAGGCCTCGGTTGATGAGGTGAGGCGGGGCAAGGCAGGGGCGGGGGCGGGGCGGGGCGGGGAGGAGAGATGTGGGTGTTAGGTTAGGTGCGGGTTAGGTCGATCGGGTGTTGTTCTATAGGAAAGGTGAACAAATAGATGAGGTAGAAGTGAGATGATTAAGGTGTGTTGATGATGAAGTGTTTGCAGGTAAGAAAGGAAGGAAGGAAGGAAGAGGAAAAGAAAGTGTGTGTGCTGTAAATGTGTTTTTTTTTCTCATAAATGTATAGTTTTTAATGTGTGTTAGTGGTTGTGTGTTGGATGATGTCTGATTATTCCTAAAGTTTGGTCTGAAGGTTGAAAATTAAACAGCCAAGAGAAGAATGGGAAAAAAAAAAAAAAAGTAGGATGAGGACACTTAGGAAGAGAATTAGAAAGTAAAAGATAAGGATAAAGAAGACAAAAAGGAGGAGAGTACAAGATAAAGATGAAAAAGAGACATACAATTAGAAAACCATCTATATAAATGAGATGGGCGTGTAGGGGCGGGGGAGAGGGGGCGGACATCCCTACCACCACTAAACAAAAATATATCATTGCGTGTTTCCTATATAGTGACGAAGGGGGCTGGCTGTGTGAGGGTCGTAAGGGAGGGGAGAGAGAGGAGGGGTCGCCGTCCCCCCTAAGTGAGTGACGGCTTGGTCGAGAAATGAGAGGCGTACAGACAGGTAAACATGAGTCACTGTCTTAGGAAAGTATTCGTGTAGACATAACCTCTCTCTCTCTCTCTCTCTCTCTCTCTCTCTCTCTCTCTCTCTCTCTCTCTCTCTCTCTCTCTCTCTCTCTCTCTCTCTCTCTCTCTCTCTCTCTCTCTCTCTCTCCTCTCTCTCTCTCATCTTTTATTCTGCTCTTCCTCGCGATTCACGTTGTATTTCTCGTTCTTGTTTTGTTCGTTCTTTTCCTCGCCTTTTCCTCCTCCTCCTCCTCCTCCTCCTCCTCCTCCTCCTCCTCCTCCTCCTCCTCCTCCTCCTTCTCCTCCGCCTTTGTCCCCCAACAAGGTGTCTCTCAGCTGTCCTCATTCACTCCCTCTTACGTAATATTTTGTCCTCCCGCCTTAGGATGACAAATTTGTGTTTGTGTTTCGTCTCCTATTCGTTTACCCTTCATTATTACACTCTATCTTCCTTCCTTCTTCCTTTCTTCCTTCTTTTCCACTCTTTCCTTCCTTTCGTTTTCTTTCTGTCTTTCCTCCCTCTGTCTGTGTAAACTTTATAACCTAGTCTTTCTGCATGTGTGTATGTGTGTGTGTGTGTGTGTGTGTGTGTGTGTGTGTGTGTGTGTGTGTGTGTATGTGTGTATGTGTGTGTATATGTATTTGCATAGTTTTACCAGTAGTGTGCATATATATATTTTTTTCCATGTAAATACAGTTTGTTCTCTTATTTTAACTCTCCCTTCCATCTCTACGGAGCTTTCCATTCGACTCTCCCTCTCCCATCTCCCGCAGCATCCCATCAGTTACGCTCCTTCCCTCTCCTTCCCTTCCCCTCTTCTCTTGCACAGGTATGGCATATTCACCCTTCCCCTTCCCTTCCCCTTCCCCTCTTTCCCATAGTACAGCTTCCTTTGGTCTCTGTCTGAATTAACACAGGAATTCAAAGTCTCTTAATTGAAATAATAATAATAATGATGATAATAATAATAATAATAATAATAATAATAATAATGATAAAGGCTCTATAGGGATGAAAGTGAGCTGGAGGAGAATAGGTAGAGGAGGAAATTTAATATTAGAGAGAGAGATATAAGTAAAAAGAATAATAGAGGAAAGAGACAAGAGGGAAAGGA
>JAXIVD010009294.1:5000-7500 GCA_036785275.1 Cancer borealis | reverse complement strand
TCCTTCCCTCCCTGCCTCCTTTCCTTCCTTCCTTCCTTCCTCCGTGAGACGTGGGCGCCATCCTGAGGCCGAGCACAGATACCGTCCTTCATCGGCACATTTCCGGTCGTTTGTCCGGAGAAGCTGAGGCATTGTTCCTTCGATATTAGATCATGTCTCCTCTGACAGATTGTTTGGCTGGCCAGGCGAGGCGAGGCTCCCACCCCTCCCTCACTCATCCCTGTCCGCCCGCGCTCAGAAGATAGAGGAAGATAGACAGATAGATACAAAGAGAGAGTAAGAGAGAGAGAGAGAGAGAGAGAGAGAGAGAGAGAGAGAGAGAGAGAGAGAGAGAGAGAGAGAGAGAGAGAGAGAGGAAAAGATGGACTCCGTTTTCAGATTTTACAAAAGTTAGGACCCTGGATTCGAATTTGTTTCTCCTCTCTCTCTCTCTCTCTCTCGCTCTCTCTCTCTCTCTCTCTCTCTCTCTTCTCTCTCTCTCTCTCTCTCTCTCTCTCTCTCTCTCTCTCTCTCTCTCCCTCCCTCCGTTACATCAGGTCCACAGTAACAGTGACGTATGATATTGATAGAAAACTGGCATTACGAGTTGTTTATTTGTATATTTTGTTGTTGTATTCCGTTGGTTTGCATTGAATATCCAGAGAAATGTATTCGCTATGCATGTCTTCCCTTCCATCAATGTGCTTCCTCCCCTCTGTTTCTGTCTCATCTCCGTCGCTATTGTAATTCTCAGCTCCCCTTCCCCCTACCTTTCCTGGACTTCGTTTTGATATTCACGGAAGGGGTGCGTGTTTGCCAGCCGCGCAGGGCAGGTGAATGGGCGTGGCGGTGGTGGGTGTGCGTCCTGCCGTGACCTGCCGTGGGTAGTAGCAGGCGTGACATCCTAAAACATATGCAAGATGTTGTACGTTATTATTATTTTTTTTTTTTTGTGTATGTGTGTATGTGTGTATGTACCCGAACCCACATCATCATCATCCCGACGGTCATGTTACGTGGTTTTTCATCCTTATTTCTTACCTCGAGGAAATTAATGTTGATCCTCTCATTTTCATCACCCTCTACTTACTTCCCTCCCTCCCTCCCTCCTGGTAGTACCTTTCCTCTGTCTCTCCTTCCTTTCCCTCGCTTCTCTCAACACTCGTCACCATAAACAAAAATATATGGCCAGGCAGCTCTTGTTTATACACGCCAAATGGGACCCTAAACTGCCATTATAGTGAAGCCAGCGTGAAATTAGTAGTGTTTATCCTTGAAGTGATGGCTTGAGGAGGGGGATAGGGCCGTGTAGGGGTGAGCGCCTTGTCTACCCCTTCTGGCTCTGAACGCTGGCTACCACTCCCTTCTGAGTCGTTAAACACAGGCTGGCACGGCTTCCTCTTCTGTCCGTGAAGGAGGGTATCGTCTCCTGGCACCACTTGGCACTCAGGCATGCACCGCGCCAAAAGGTTCTCTCTCCTCGTGGAGTAGATTTTCCATGGCACTTTTGCAGCCGTAAAGCTTGGTGGCACTCTTCCTGGGGGTTATGGATGCTGACTGGCACTCTGCACCTGTCCTTCCGTGGCACTAACACCGCTTGATACCTCTTTCCCACGGCACTAACTCTGTCTGACGGATCTACTCGTTGACGTGTCCCTTTGCGTGGCACTGACAAGGGCTGGCTGGCACTCTCCCACCCATCCTTCGATTTGATATACAATTCACACACACACACACACACACACACACACACACATACACACACACACACACACACACACACACACACACACACACACACACACACACACGTCGGAATTCACTCAACTCAGCATTACGTGGAATGTCGATCAAAGGGAGTGAAGAAAATAAGAAGGATTTCGTGTCGCTAATAACACCGCCGGCGTCCCCCAAGCACAAAGTCCCCAGTTATTTACGTGGACGCGACCTTCAACGACCGTGTCTGCTGGGGGAAGAGGAGGAGGAGGGGGAGGACGGAAGTAGAGAAGTCAGTATTATAGGAAAGGAAAAAGAGAAGGAAAAAGAGGAATAATCACTGTAGAGAGGAATAAAAAGTCACAGAAGTAGAAATAGATGAGAGGAAGGAATGGAAGGAAGGAAGGGAAGAGAAGGGGAAGGGGTAGGTAAGGCAAGGAGTCAAAAGGAATCAAGGGGTAAAGTGAAGGGAGGTAAGGCAGTAAGGGATAGGTAGGTTGGTAGGGTGAGGGGCTGGTGTGTGGTTGGGGGAAAGGGTGTGTGTTAGCCACGGGCCGCGATAACACCCTGGCGCTGTTTACTTAGTGTGGGGAGATCGATGCTCCTATTGGCTCTAAGTGGGGTCTGGGCCAAGGTCATTGTGTGTGTGTGTGTGTGTGTGTGTGTGTGTGTGTGTGTGTGTGTGTGTGTGTGTGTGTGTGTGTGTTTATCATGGTGCAAATAGATTTTTTGTGTGTGCGTTTTCTTCTTGCTAACACACACACACACACACACACACACACACACACACACTCACGTAATCACA
>JAXIVD010009294.1:0-2500 GCA_036785275.1 Cancer borealis | reverse complement strand
AGGAAGGAAGGAAGGAAGGAAGGAAGCGTAGTATCTAACTTTGGAAGGAAGGATGATGATAACCCAGGAAGCCAGATGCATCCTTCACACACACACACACACACACACACACACACACACACACACACACACACACACACACACACACACACACACACGAGAGTCACCCCCTTCGATGATCCCTTAATCTGGCAGCGACCTGGGCACCTGCCTGACGAAGGACGCGGCTGGGTAATTAGGAGGAAGGTAATGACGTTCCTCAGCCCTGGGACTCGCGGCGGACCTCAGGGGGCGCCGCTGGAGTCCTTCAAAGAGGCGGCTATAGATGCTCTTTCCGGCATCAAAGTCCTCCTTAATTGGCTTTTGATCCTCCTGTAGCTATCAAAAAGGAAGGAATAGAGAAAATTTTGCTCGACGTCCTATCCCTCCTATTCCGTCCCCGCCGCCGCCGCTGACTCTAACCTCCTCCAATTAAAAGCTGACCCTCGTCCCCAGCAAGATCAGCGACAGCACCTGAGGCCGCAGGACTTGTCTTATTAGCGGCGTCCTGTGATTCCAGATGTGGGCAGCAAAGGCGAAGAGGGGACAGCAGGGGTGAGGAGGCCTGGGGAGAGAAAATGAAGGGTTCAGAGTCCTGGGGAGTGTAGATTGTTAGTGAGAGTGCCTTGGAAGGGAGAGCAGGTGTAGGAATGATTGGGAAGAGGAGAGAATGGGGTGAAAAGGTCTGGTGAGGGAAGGGTAAGGGCGAGGAAACTTTCAGAGGGGACACAGTTGGGAAGAGAAGGGGGAGGGGAGGATATTAATGATTTAGTCAGCACCGATTGAAGCATAGTTCGGAAAGTCCCAGAGAGGAAAAAACCCATAGTGAGGGGGACGGCGCGAGGACTAATGGGGAGAGAGGGAAGGGGAGGATCCATGGGGAAGAGGGGAAAGGGGAGAGGGGAGAGGGGAGAGAGTCATATCCAACTGTTAACTTTGGGTTTAACATCGATTTGGCTCTTGGGAGTTAATCTTTAGAGCGGCTTTGGAGGCAGGAGGAGGGAGGAGGAGGAGGAGGAAGAGGAGGTGACGTTGGGAGGAGATTAGGATACCAAGGGGGAGGCACCAGCTGTGTATGTGTGTGTGTGTGTGTGTGTGTGTGTGTGTGTGTGTGTGTGTGTGTGTGTGTGTTTGCTCAGCGTCGGAATAAGCGAGAACAGGAAGGACAAACTTTATGATGAGTTGTCTTGGTGACGATATCGCGGAGGGAAGAGGAGGGAGAGAGGTAGAGAGGAGGAAGGGAGGGGAAGAGGAGGGTGTTGAGAGTAGGAGTAGGTTCTTGGGGAGGGGATATAAGAGGGGAGAGTAAGAGAGGCAGGGTTAGGTAGGTTGATGGCAGTGGAAGGAAAGGTATTAAGGCGAGATAGAGAGGGAGGAGGGAAGGGAGGAGAGAGAGAGAGGAAAGGAGAAGAGAAATGGGTGCTGAGTGTGAGGTCAGTGGAAGAAAAATGGGGCATATGAAGGTGAAAAGAAACAGAAGTGAGAGAGGAAGAAAAAAAAGAGGAGGTGGTGTGAAAGTGAAATGTAAAAGGATTGATAGAACTAGAAGAGAAGGAATAAAGAGAGTAGGAGGAAGAGTGCAAAGAAATGAGTGGAAGGAAGGGAGGAAGAAGATTTAAGTGTTCAGGAAGAGAAGGATAACGACGAAGAAGAAGACGAAGAAGAAGAAAAAGAAGAAAATAAGAAGATTAAGAAGAGGGATAGGATGTGTAGAAGGGCGGGACAGAGAGGGAATAGGAAGGGGTGGAGGGGGTGGCGTGGTGTCCTTAGTTGGGTGAGGTTGTGGGTTCACACCTTTGCACGACCATGTACGGCGCCGCCTCAGGTGTACACCACGCTGATAGCCATTGCCCGTGTACACACTGAAATGACATACACAGTCACACACACACACACACACACACACACACACACACACACACACACACACACACCTGTTAGACATTCATCAATTATCATCATAAATCATCAATTGCATGCTTAGTATCTCTCTCTCTCTCTCTCTCTCTCTCTCTCTCTCTCTCTCTCTCTCTCTCTCTCTCTCTCTCTCTCTCAGAATGGAGGGACTTACTAATGTAAGAGTTAATTTGGCGCTTGTACCAGAGAGATAGAGAGAGAGAGAGAAAAAGAAAGAGAGAGAGTGTGTGTGTGTGTGTGTGTGTCTGTGTCTGTGTCTGTGTCTGTGTCTGTGTGTGTGTGTGTGTGTGTGTGTGTGTGTGTGTGTGTGTGTGTGTGTGTGTGTGTGTGTGTGTGAATAGATTTGGTCAGTGACACTATTTGTTTCTCTGGAACGTCTCTCTCTCTCTCTCTCTCTCTCTCTCTCTCTCTCTCTCTCTCTCTCTCTCTCTCTCTCTCTCTCTCTCTCTCTTCTCCTTCCTCCTCTCTCTTCTCTCTCTCTCTCTCCCTATCTTCCTCCCTCCAATCCTTCGTTCTTTCTCTCCTCTTCCCCTCTCTTCTCCTC
>JAXIVD010009293.1:7500-15700 GCA_036785275.1 Cancer borealis | reverse complement strand
AGATGTACACACACTATATATTCACTGTTTATGGGCGAGTGTATACATATGTAACGTTCGTGTGTGCGTGTATGTGTGTCAATAACGCCACTGTTTCATCCGTCAACGTGCTTTTCCTCCTCACTCCTCCCTCCTCTTCTCTGTTTATCCTTATATTGTCCTTACTTCCTAAATATGCTATCCTTCTCTCTTTTCTCATCCTCTAGTTCAACTCTTCGTTATCCTTCCTTTTTTTTCTCTATTTCTCTTTTTCTTTCTCTTTTTACTCTCCTTGTAGTGTCAGATAATTCACTCTCCTTCTCTCTTATTCTCCATTATCCTTCTCTCCGTTTTCAACACACATTATTATTATTATTTTATCATTAATGTCCCTTTTGATGGCCATTCCATATTTTGTAGCTGTCTGTTTGATGGATTAGCAGCCCATTACCTGCATTACGTACACCTGCTGTTATTGTAGTACTCTGGATAGCATTACATAGGATTCCAGGCTGTCTATTTGGGATTAGTGACCCATTACTCATATTACAACTGTTATTACTTAGATTCTAAAAGTTATTTCATAGGTTTCCTCACTCTGTTGATTACGATTCTATTATTTATGTTATTACTTTTTTGTCATTATTATTATTATTATTATTATTATTATTGAGAGTTATACACGTAGGAACCTCATATTCTTTTGTTGGATATGACTCTGCAGCTCTCTGACCATGCCATGCCACGCCTGCCACGGCACCCTTTTTTGAGCACTCTCTGACACAACAATGATAGGATTCGAACCATCACAGGAATAATGGTAAAAAAGTAGGAAAATGACAAAGAAACTCACATCTTGCCTGGCAGCTGTTCCTCTAAGACACACACGCTATACTACGAGATTCACTATTGACTTGCCTCACCCTCACCCACACCCACCCACACACACACACACACACACACACACACACACAACACACACACACACACACACACAGACACGCACCCACCAAACACACAAATTGAGCTTCCAAATTACTAACCCACCCACTCATCCATCCATCAATCACTGACTGACTAACTGACCCTCTGCTATAATTGCGTTTCTCTTTCCTTTCAGCTCCAGCTCTTTGGTTACAACTCTCAGCTCTACGCTAACTTCTCGCAAGCGTTGGACAAGGCTTACGGCATCGTTGGCATCTCCGTCCTAATCCAGGTACTTAACGTTCTCTTGACTACCGGGGTCTAACATTGAAGGAACGCTCAGGTGGAAGTGAAAGGAGCTTGATGGATGGTTATGTTAATTCATCTTTGTCTAAAGGTTGAAGGAAGGAAGGGGAAAGAGGAAATGTAGATGTGTAACTGCGGGAGAAAATAATGTTCTTTCTGCCTTAGGGATGCTGGTATTGAATTATATGCCTATATGTTGTAGTGGTAGGTGTAGTTCAATCAAAATAAGTGTAGAAGTTTTTTTTGTGGGGGCGTAATGAATCGTTGGTGTGTAATAGGAGGGATGGGTGATTGTAGTGTGAGATTGGGTTGTTGTTTATATATTTTCAAGGAGGATAATATAGCGGTGTTGGTGGTGTTAGTGTTGTTGGTGTAAATGTTAAGTGTATTAAGGAGACTGGCGCTGCGAGAAGAAGACCAACACAAATAACAAAATGCTTTATCGACAGATCGGGAAAGGGCCCAACCCAGCCCTTAGTCAGCTGACCGAGCGAGGTCGCGACCGATATAAATATGTTGGTAAGTTATCTCTCTCTCTTCTTTCTCTCTTTCTCTTTCTCTTCTCTCTCTATCTATCTATCTATCTATCTTATCTCTATCTCTAATCTCTCACTTTCTCTCCATTTTCTTTTCGTTACATACTAAAATAATCTAGCCTTCTCTTCCGTCCGTCGCTGGCATACTATACTACTATTTTTTTTCTTTCTATCGACGACATATTTCTCTCCGCCCTTTAACGTACTCTAAGGTCCCCGGAATCTATGAAGCTTCTTTAAAAAAAAAATGTAGTTCTCAGTTCCTCCACGTCCCCGCCACGTCGCTACCTAATCCAGTATTCCTCTTCCTTCCCTCACCTCCTCCCCCACTCCGTGTTTCTTCTCCCTCTCACCTCCTGTCGGGGTGGGGTGATTGCCGTGTCAATGTCGGTTTCTGTGAGAGTGTCAGTGTGTGTAAGTGGAGGGAAAGGTTGGGACGATCAAGAGCGTCTAACTTTACGGGTATGTTACGGTGAAGGTGTAATATTATATACGTGAAAGGAAGCTCGGCGTGAAATCCAAGGCAATTGTGATGTTACGAGGCTGTAAATGTGTCAGTAAGGTATACACGCACACTGGTACACCATACAAACACACACACACACACACGTATGTACATATAAACACATCTCTCTTTCTCTCTCTCTCTCTCTCTCTCTCTCTCTCTCTCCTCTCTCTCTCTCTCTCTCTCTTCTCTCTCTCTCTCTCCTCTCTCTCTCTCATCTCTCTCTCATCTCTCTCTCCTCTCTTCTCATCTCTCTCTCTTCTCTCTCTCATAAACGTATACGAGCGAACAAAGGTATACGAAAACACCAACCAATTCAGAATCACCCGTGCACTACACACACACACACACACACACACACACAACCACACACACACACACTCAGAGACACAGACACAACACACACACACACACACACAACACACACACACACACAACACACACACACACAACACACACACACACACACGCACACACAATGGCTATCTGTTCAGTTCTCTTTATACTTCAGATTATCTTTCTTTCCTCCTCCTCCTCCTCCTCCTCCTCCTCCTCCTCCTCCACCTCCTCCTACCTCCTCCTTCGTACCTCCTTCTTCCTTATACTAAAGAACATGTGACATTCCTAGATCTTTCAAATCAAGTCAAAATAGAATGACAAAAAACATATTTTTTTCTAATTATATTTATCACGCATACATCTTCCTTATGTGTGTATTGTGTGTGTGTGTGTGTGTGTGTGTGTGTGTGTGTGTGTGTGTGTGTTGTGTGTGTGTGTGTGTGTGTGTGTGTGTGTGTGTGTGTGTGTATGAGGCTGCCAAGACAAAGGAAATTCGCTACCTAACCAGTAATTAGGTGTCATTCATCCAAAAGTCATTATTTACGGTCATTCACTCTTAATTAGCGGGCAGGTGAGTTGTCAATGGCACTCGACCAGGTAAAAATTACAGATGATTCGAGGTCACAAGGTGTACGCCCCTAATATCCCTATCATTAGCAGGTGATACATGAGAGTTACTTAACCTAACCTAACCTAACCTCACCTGCTTACTCTTAAGAACATTACCTTAAACTTAATCAATCTAAAATGATCCAAACTAATTACCTTCATTGAACTTTGATAATAATGGAAAATCTTTAACTACATATGACTTTTGGTGTTGTGTGTGTGTGTGTGTGTGTGTGTGTTGTGTGTGTGTGTGTGTGTGTGTGTGTGGTGTGTGTGTGTGTGTGTGTGTGTGTGTGTGTGTGTGTGTGGTGTGTCAAAATTCCTTTTAAAGTGTGAGAAAAAGGAAATTAAGAGGAGAAAGAAGAAGAAAAGGAGAAGGAGAAAGAAGAGAATAAGAAGAAAAGGAGGAGGAAGGAGGAGAAGGAAAAGGAGAAAGGAGGTAGAGAAACCTGCTATCAAATTCGTGAGCTATAGGTGATTAGTGGAAACCAGTTACACACAGAGAAGGCAGGAAGGATGAGGAAGACACGAGGGAAGGTGGAGGCTGATGCAAAGATGAAACGATTGAGATGAGCGAGGGAGGCTGATGGCACGGGAATAGATACACACTGTGGAATGATGAGCTGGGAGAGCAAGAGGAGGAATAAATAGGTAGAGTAGAGAGAGAGAGAGACGAAGAGAGAGAGGAGAGAGAGAGAGAGAGAGAGAGAGAGAGAGAGAGAGAGAGGAGAGAGAGAAGATGAGAGAGTGAGGAGAGAGAGAGAGAGAGAGAGAGAGACCCACCACCCCTGGCGATAAGAGGATCACTCATAGCCACAATCCATCATAATATTCCCTCTCTGTATTTTATATATCAAATCAGATGTTTAAAATAATTGACAGATTGGGGTCTAAATAGTCTCACTCTGATCTGCTTTGAATTTCATGAGGATTTGGGGACCGTAACCAAAATGAGCTCATCGGGTGTTTTGTGATGCTACTCAATAAATATTTTCTCTCCCTCATTTCCAGCGACTCACACAGCTCAAGTGACTCGCAAATATGCACGTGACTCACAATATATACAGTGTGACTCTCCAGTTAATTCGTACAGGTGACTCATGGTGGAAAAGTTGTACTAGGTGACTCCAGTTAATGCCCAAGAAACGTACCTATGACTCAAGCCCATACAGGTAACAACGGGTATCTACTAACGACTCATTTCACTCAAGATGTGTACGTGACTCAAGAAACAGGTAACTCCACAGTGCCTTAATTAACTGTTGACTCAGGTGAGATTATGGCAAAAAAACAAGTCTCAATTAATGAAGCTAGTGACTAAAAAAAAACACTACTACTACTACTACTACTACAACTACTACTAACTTCTACTACAAACTCAGAATGATGCAATTGACTCTCTAACAAATAATGTTGTGTATGTGTGTTGTGCGTGACACCATAATAAAAAATAAAAAAAACTTTCCAAGGACAATATTTTCTACTAAAGCAAAGAAGGAAAAAGTGTATGTGTTTGAGAAAATTGCAAACATACACATAAGTGACTCATACAAACGCACACTGACTCTACAATTAAAAAAATAGAGAAAGAGCGAGAGAGAGAGAGAGAGAGAGAGAGAGAGAGAGTGAAATGAAAACGAGTGACATTGTGTGTTCGTATAGTGACTAAATATACAACAACAACTACTAATAGTACTACTACTATACTACTACTACTGTTACTACAACCATAACAACAATAACTACTACTACTACTACTATATATGAATAATGTATAGATATAAGACCACAACTTAGAACCTTATAACCCACGACTCCTAAACAGACTAAAACCCACTGTAGTTTCACAGAATTAAACCCCCAACCACTAACTCCCCCAACCACGACTCCCAAGAAAGAACTTACCCCCATCCCCACCACCACAACTACAACCACAACCACAACCTTACAACCACTGGACTCTTACAGAGAAAAAAAACGACTCATAACATCACAGAATGACCATTAACATACACCATGACAACTACAACAACCATCCACTACCACCCACTGACTCCCTACAATCATCACCACGACTACCATCAATCCATCCAACACCCCCCCCCCCCCAGTAATTACAATCCCACCTTGTCCCTCAGGTATATACTAACACGTCCCTCTCTGTACAGGTGACAAGTACAGCGTGCGCCACTTAGTGTGCATGACCTACTACCAAGCACTACTTACTACTGACCTACGAAGGTTCTACTACCATGCCCGCTTGCCACGAGACAGTCACGTGGGGTATCTCAAACAAGCCTATTTATATCTCTAAGCAGCAGGTGCGTGTTTGTGTGTGTGTGTTTGTATGTGTTTTGGGCTTTATGTCTACCTTGTGTGGATGATATTATTTGTAGTATACATATATAAAAGGACATGGTGAGCTAATCTATGTACGTGCTTATTTGTGCGTTTCTCCAGTTGGACGGTCTACGACAGCTGCATCAGGGAAAGGACGATAAGCAGCTGGTGCTCCTCTCGCTAATAACTTCAGACCACCACAGAAACTTCACCACCGCCCTGTCCGCACTAACATCGACTTCACAAATGCGGTAAGTGGGAGCTAGTTCTCTCATTATTTTTTTTCTCTCCTCTCTCTCTATCCTCCTTCATTGATTAATTTGTCTATACCATTCATTGTCTTTTGTCTCTTCACTCTTTTTCTCTTGATTTTTTTTCTTTTCTTTTCAGTGCCTCTCACCGCCTTGCTTCTACCTAATTCTAATGTCAGGGCAATAATTAATGTGCTTCCTTATTTAATATCTTCTAACCTTTACCTGTTGTAGGAAGTCTGAAAATAAGTGGAGTGAGTGAGTGAGTCAGTCAGTTAATAAGTCAATCAGTCAGTCAGGCAGAAGAACCTTTATATTGGACTGCAACATTTTTTCTTCTTTTCCACAGGGAGGAAACTGCCCCACAATGCACGCGAGGGCGTACTACAAAGGGTGTGTATATGATTCTCTCTTTTTTTTTTTCTCTCTCTCTCTCTCTCTCTACTCTCTCTCTCTCTCTCTCTCTCTCTCTCTCTCTCTCTCTCTCTCTCTCTCTCTCTCTCTCTCTCTCTCTCTCTCTCTCTCTCTCCTCTCTCTCTCTCGTAGTTTTTGTAGAAGAAAGTTTGCATCTTCTTTCGCTACCATATTTCGCTTTGTACTATAAGAAATTATTATTATTGTTATTGTTATTTATTATTATTATTATTATCATTTATTATTATTATTATTATCATTGGGCCACCGTTAATATGCTCCTCTCTCTCTCTCTCTCACTTTTTTTCTCTGCTCTCTGTAGTCTGTTGTAGTGTCTATATTTTTTTTTTTTACTTCAGTTTCTTGTCTGTTTTGTATGTTTGTTTATTTCACTACAGCAAGGTGTGACGGTATGTGAGTGTGTTGTGTGTGTGTGTGTGTGTGTGTGTGTGTGTGTGTGTGTGTGTGTGTGTAGTGTGTGTGTGTGTTTGTTTGTGCCTGTCTGGGTATGTCCTGTATTTGTCAGAATTTCTCCCGCTCTGAATGTCTGTCTGTCGTGTCCGCAAAGGTATATGTGTACGTAACTTGTCTGCTCTCTCTCTCTCGCTCTCTCTCTCTTCTCTCTCTCTCTCTCTCTCTCTCTCTCTCTACTCTCCTCTCTCTCTCTCTCTACGCTAGGGGCCCCTTTTTTTTTATTATTAAAAATTATCAACCCAGAAAATGAAGAAAATAGAAACATAGCGTATATGAAATTGGAAAAAAAAAACTTCTTTACCAAAACAAAACAACAACAAAAAAATGGATGAAACAGAAAATTACGTTTCACAAAGTTCTATCTCTTTATAAATATACGTAGCTCTCAGGCAATTTTTTTCCTTTACACAAACCCATTCAAAGGCGTTCCCCCCTTCAATTGAAACAAAAAAGGGGATGGAATATTATGGAGGAAAAAAAATAATCACCGAACAAATTGACATTGTTAAGAATTGACACTTTTTATTCAACCGTAGATATACATTTTTTTTTTTTCAACTTTATTAATTTTTTTAATTGGGGATGAAAAACTTTCGTAGAGTGGATGCTTACTTTCTAGCGATGGGGTTGTGCTTCTGCTTGCTGCTGCTGTTATTGTTATCATTAGCATTAGTGTTGTTGTTATTCTAGTGTTTGTTTCTTCCTTAGTCTTTCGCTTTAATAATCCTCTCTTATCACTATCTATTTAGTCATTCTTGAAAGCTGAAAACAAAAACGCATCACGCAACGCTATTATTACTATCATTATTATTATCATTATTATCAATATTTTCCTTCTCTACTTTTTTTCAAACTTATATTCATGTTTTTTAAGGTTCCATTGAGGACCTGATGACGTCACTGCTTTTCATAATGTCATTGTTATGTTGCGAGATGCTCCTAAGTTAGCTATTCTGCTCTTCTCTCTCTCTCTCTCTCTCTCTCTCTCTCTCTCTCTCTCTCTCTCGCTCTCTCTCTCCTCTCTCTCTCTCTCTCTCTCTCTCTCTCTGTCTCTCTCTCTCTCTCTCATCTCTCTCCGTTCTCTCTCTCTCTCTCTCTCTCTCTCTCTCTCTCTCTCTCTCTCTCTCTCTCTCTCTCTCTCTCTCTCTCTCTCTCTCTCTCTCTCTCTCTCTCTCTCTCTCTCTCTCTCTCTCTCTCTCTCTCTCTCTCTGCATGATATTAGTAATGCATGTATAGATTTTCGTTTCAAGTAAATATTTGTACGCTTCTATACCAGTATAAATAGTAACATCAGCTGTAGTAATACGTAGTTATAGTAGGGTAAAAGTAGTAGTAGTAGTAGTAGTAGTAGTAGTAGTAGTAGTAGTAGTAGTAGTAGTAATAGTAGTAGTAGTAGTAGTAGTAGTAGTAGTAGTAGTAGTAGTAGTAGTAGTAGTAGTAGTAGTAAACCAGTAAGGTACTACTACTAAGTACTACTGTCACCACTACTACTACTTCTACAAATAGTACTAATACCAATGATA
>JAXIVD010009293.1:0-2500 GCA_036785275.1 Cancer borealis | reverse complement strand
TTTTCTTCCCCCAATCCTATTTTTACTGCTCTCAATGATGCCTTAGAGTTTCTTCCTCCTCCACGAACTCTATATATGTTTTTTTTTCTGTAATAGTTGTTTGTGTAAGTGACGTTTTTTTTTTTGTTTTTTTTTTTAGTCTTAATGCTGATTTAGAGAGTATACAATTAGTTATATTTACAAGATGAAACGCCTCCACCATATAATGATTTCAGTTCTATAAGTTTCATCATGTTTACAAGTCAGATTACGGTATTAAAAAAAAAAATCTTTAATCGTCAAAAAGATTCACCCTCCTTCCCGTTATCGTGATGTGGTGTTTCAAAATATAAAAGAAATGTAAAAAGTTATATGAAAAAATAAATAGAAAAATATATATATATATAAGACAGGATGAAAAGCCTCATCAAAGCTAGTATCAAAGCCACACGCTCTGCCACATTTTCAGGCCTCATCACAGCAATCAAGAGACTCTGATCCGCAAAACATCCACTACTCTTGGTTATATTTTTTCCGTCTCGCTCCGAACAAACACGTAGACAGATTACAACGCTTCCTCTGAGCACATAAGAGTTGTATTTATAGCAGTAACTCAGGGTTGTTGTTTTTTTTTCCTACTTCAGCTTAACCTTTACAGCGGAAGAGATTATGATGGTGATGGCGTATATTCCGTGACATGGAGGAGGTTACAAGTCATTCCGGTGATCAAATGAAGAGTGAGTTAACTGGGGATCGAACTGGCTACACCCATTCACCAGGGAGAGTTAGTGTACGGCGTGCCAGTCTATTGTGCCACAGGGGAGAGGACTGGACATCTCATTTACAAACTTTATAAACTGAAACATTACGATAGTTTGTTTTCTCATATATTTGTAAATGTAATGTAGCTATATGTATGTATGTATGTATGTATGTATGTATGTATGTATGTATGTATGTATGTATGTATGTCATGTGTCACCAGTTTTCCCCTTTTCATCCCGTCCTCCATCTTCTCAAAGTCTTTTCTCAGCCCCTTTGCCACTCCCTACCAGCCTCCCGCGTCCCTCCGTCGTACTCCGTCATCGTCTCACCCTCACCTCCCTCTTTAAGACGCAGGGTGCCTCGTCCACACCCTTGCATCAACCCTATATTTACACCTATCACCTCAAAAACACAAGCAATTAAAACGGGGCACCTCACCTCCCAAGACCCTCCCTCCCTTCCTTCCCGTCTCTCCCTCTCCATAACGAGCATCGGTCTGAAGGAAAATATCTGGGACCCGGAACCCCAACTTTCGTAATCACGGTTCTGGCAGCGACTCCGCGGCACCCGTCATTAGAGCTTCTGAAAACACAAAATAATATTCTCGCACCTCTCACCATTCTACTCCTCGCGCTGGGGAGCAAAAATACCTTCATTATAAAAAAAATCCTTCCCGATCACAGCCCTTCCAGTGAAACCTTTTACGACTTCAAAAGGTCCTTTGATATCGGGCTTCTCCGCGTGGGCCCACCTGGACACACCTGGAGGCACCTGCAGCGCCACCTTCAGACTAAAGAAACCATATATCCCAAAACGCCGGCGGGAAATTGCAGGTAGAAGAGCAAAGGATCACCAGAAGGATACGTTGATATATCAGGACTATACCCGGGAGGCTCCAGCAGTGACTCAAGAAGCTGATCAAAGACGAGTTTGGAAAAAGAAGTCTTCCAACGAACTAGCATCGCTCTGGCAAGGAAGGAAGGAAGGAAGGAAGTCCAGGAAATAGCTGTAAATAACCTTTTATACTGAATAGTCTAAAGGGAACTCACAAAACAACTACTAATCAACGGGGGGGATTACGGAAGTTTTCCAAGAAGTTCACGACCGCCGGATGAGGGATCTAAGAATACTCCACGACCCACGGACACCCACGGACCTCCATCCTCATCACGTCCCCAGCACACACAAGAGCACCGGGAAAATTACCTACCGAAGAACATTACCACTCTATGATACTCCTGCTTTCTTTTAAAAAGCTTACTTCTCCTCTCCCTCCTCTACCTATTCTAACTTTTCTTCTAACATTGGAGGACTTGCTCTAATCCATATAGATTGCCTATGGATTGATGGATAGATGGATGAAGAGGTAAATACATAGATTGAGAAATGGATAAAGAAACGAATTACTTGTTTCTTTATATTTCATCACTTAGATCTATTTACCAGCTTGCTACCACTACCACCACTACCACCACAACCTCCACCACCACCACCACCACACCACCACCACCACCACCTCTGCCTCTACTACTTGTAATGCTGCAACGTTTGTCCTTCACACTGAATCAATCCACCAAACACCTCGGTCAACACCACTCTCTTGTACCACCACAACCGCCACGACCACCACTACACACACTGTCGTACCGCACCACCACAACCATTTTTAATTACCTCTACACCGACCACCAAAAAACCACAACCACCTTATACTATCACCACTACTCAATCTACAATCTCTTCCACAACCACTACT
>JAXIVD010009292.1:2500-10000 GCA_036785275.1 Cancer borealis | reverse complement strand
GATCTCTGAACTCCCCTCGGAAATAGGCAATGATGTATTTTGTGATCATTAATGGTAGTGCTCCACGTTTGCTGGGTCGGGGATGTATTTCGACTCCTTCATTGTGTATGACTATTTTTCATGTAAGGATGTGTTGAGATTGGTGAGGCAGTGTTTGATCAATTTCACAATGGTGAGCAGCGTCATGATTATTTTACAGCTGTGGAAAATGTTTCAGCAATTGTTTTATGTTCAAAAATACGATCTATCCATCGCAGGAGAATACGTTTGCTCGCTAATAATAGCCCGCCAAATAAGTGAAACACAAGAAGCTGATTACAAAAGAGATAAGATCTGCACATTGAACCAGCGAGTAACCGACTGACTAGCTCTGGTGTAACAACAAGCTCACAGTTACAGTGGTATGATTGCCCATCAAATGACAGAACTACAACATTTGTAAAGGCCTTTTACTGTCTTTTTTTTGTACATCACAAACCGTTGGCGCCAATAGGCTTTATGGAGGCAAAGATGGACTGCCGCTTTCCCGTTATTTGGCGTAAGTTTAGATTTTTTTTTATAGTGACTCTTCGAATGTTTACGTTTTCTCTTGAATATGTTGAGAACGCAAGAGGCTATTGCTGCTACAACCTCAAATGCATATAACATTGTAAGTCCCGTCTGAGGACAGTATGGCAGCAATTTGGGTAATATTTGGCCACTCGGCGATAATACCAAAGGAAGAAAAGTTGCCAGCGAATATCGGGCCTCGAACCCGAGACCCTAGGTTTGTATGCCCGAACGCTAACCAATGTACTACTGCCTCCCCCTAACATTATTTCCAGAGAAAAATCCTCTGAATTGAAAGGTGTCATTGATTATAATAGCGATTCCCATTATTTTGTTTTTTGTTGTTCCATGACCAATATATGACCTCCTCTTTGGCAAACATCATATGCAATCTTTATATGTTTGCCCACCGTTTGATTTAACAGAGTCATCCTTGACCAACCGTCATACTCCATAAAAAAAGTCTTCTGAGTCCACTGCAATACAAAGGCCTCCCCAAACTTCTCAATTCATATCTATCGCTTGTCTGTCTATTCCAAGTTACCCCAACAAGACTTCTTATTACATCTCTCCATCTAGCTTTTTAGTGCCAGTTACACCGATTCTATAGGTTTAACTCATGCTCTACGTCGGATAGATTTATTTTTCTATCTTTTACATAGGACGCACAACATATATGTAATAAGTGTGCAGTTTCAGATATGAAGAGGTTATGTTGGTGTAAAATCTTCGTTATATTGCATATGAACCTTTTCTTTTATTGCATTATAGACACTGGATTGTAATGAAATGATTATTTGTCTCCACAGGTCTTTTTTCTCGTGCCATTCTACAATCGGGAACTGCATTGTGTCCCTGGGCATTCAACAGAACACCTCGTAAAGTGGCCCTTCAGGTGGCCACTAGTCTTGGCTGCCCCACAAATCAGGGCAGCAACTCTCTCCTTGTTTGTCTTCAAGGGTTGGATGCAACTGCCCTTGCTTCTCTTTACCAAAATCCACGCGTTAGTACCCTGCTTCCTCTTCCTAACATCAATTAGGCTTATCATTTCCTATTTGACACCAACTTTTTCGAATAGCATTGCAAGACTACCTGCACTACCTAGTGTGCTAACAATATAAATGCCAATGTTGAAATTCCAAAGGTAGCCATTTATTGACAAAGAAAACAAAAGGTAAGTATTAGTTGCACAAAGACTGCCAAGTGTTGGCAGCTTCCTTAATTTTTTTTTTATGTTGTGTTTTTATGTTTTTTGTTTTCTTTTGAAGGAGTGGTTTGTTCTGCCAAATGTCTTAACACCATGGGCTGACGGTCATTACTTGCCGGACGAGCCAGCCCACCTGGTGCGTGAAGGGCGCCATGCTAAGGTGGACATAATTTCAGGAGTGAACATGGACGAAGGGGCTTTTTTTGCACTGCGTAATTATGCTATGTAACAACTTATCTAATATTGAAATAAAATTGTCCTCATATAAGTATAATCAACTCTAATAAAGATGATAGTTTTAGATAATCTTTTTTTGTCTTTATTTAGCTGGTTTTGAAAACATGAAATTACTCGATGAACTGCAGTATAACTTTAGCGTGGCTGGACCTGCGTCCCTTCAGCTTTTGGACACTAAGGAGGACCCAGTGGCCGTGGCCCGGCAGATGTACCTCCACTACTTGGGTACAACCCATGTCACTGAGGCCCACGCTGAGGACTTCATTAGGGTGAGTAGTGAAATTAGAGTTGTGGTTAGAGACTATTAATTGATAATAGTCAAGGTGTTTGACAAAATCATGTTGAATGATATAGAAATATATTATTGATCGTTATGCATTGAATGTTAATGAAATTATGCTTTCTGGAAAGAAGTTTGAAAATTAGTGTCTTTGGTTACCATAACTGTGTTGTAGAAGTGTTTATAATATCCATGTTGTATACTATTGTTATCAAAATAGAACATTATTCTCAAAACATGTGCTGTGTCCCACTAGTACTCATTTAATTGTGGGCGTTTAATAGAGTGGATGGATATTAAGTTAATTATTTGGTACTTTCCTATCGTTTCTGATCCATTCCTGAGTAAACACTTACTGTCATGAGGTTTTTGTGGCACTTGGGAAGTTATTTACTGTGTGTCTCAAAGGGAAGGTGATCAGTAGCATTATGATGAAAAAATATGATTAATAGATAATACCTTTCTGCAGATATTAGGCGACCGTCATTTTAATTTGTGCCATGACATCACCACTGCTCACCACGCACACCACCTGTACCCTGCGAGGAAAACATTCCGTTATGAGTTGCAGCATAAAGCAGAATTTTCCTTAGGCGACGCCCTTTGTCCCTCCTGCCGCTACGAAGGTGTGTGAAGCAAAGTTTAAAGCTATGTTTTAATTATAAATGCATTATGATTGCCATAACCACTCCTATGCTGATGATACCACCTTTCATTTTTCAACGTCGTACAACAGACGCCAAACCCAACAAGAATTAAATGACTCAAGGCGAGATGCTATAGGACGCTTAAGTTCTGATCTTCCACTAATTTCTGATTGGGGCAGAGCAAACCTTGTTTTGTTCAATACCTCACAAACTCAATTTCTATAACTATCTACTCGACATAACCTTCCAGATAACTATCGTCTCTTCTTCAATGACACTCAACTTCCCCTCTCCTCCACATTAAACACACTCGGTCTATCCTTTACTAAAAATCTAAACTGACAATTTCATATCTCTACTCTTGCTAAATCATCTTCCAAGAAGTTAGATGTCGTATGGTGTCTGCATCCATTATTCTCTCCCTCTCAGCTGCCTGCTCTGTACTGGGGCTTTATCCAGCCATGTATGGAGTATGGCTCTCATATCTGGGAGGTCTCAACTCATACAGCTCTTTTAAACAGGGTGGAGTCTAAAGCTCTTCGCCTAATCAACTCTCCTCCTCTAACTGACTGTATTAACTCCTTAAGTCACCGCCGCAATGTTGCATCTTTATCTATCTTCTATCGCTATTTTCATGCTAGCTACTCTTCTGAACTTGCTAACTGCATGCCTGCCCCACTCCCGCAGCCTCGCTGCACAAGACTTTCTACTTCTTTTCATCCTTATTCTGTCCATCTACCTAATGCAAGAGTTAACCAGTATCTTCACTCTTTCATCCCCTACACTGGTAAACTCTGGAAGTCTCTTCCTTCGTCTGTTTTCCCACCTGCCTATGAATTAAACTCTTTTAAAAGAGGAGTGTCAAAACACCTCTCGCACTAAATTGAACTTCCCCCCCATGTCCATATTTCTCCTACTGTCCTTTTTACAGGGTCTGGCGACAAGCAAGATTTTTTCTATACCTAATTTATTTCTCCCTTAGCCAGTACCCTTTTAATGTCAAAAAAGGAAAAAGAAAAAGAAAAAGAAAACCCGAATGAATAATACAATTATGATGATGATCATCATCTTTATCAGAATCATCATCATTAAAAAATCGTTATTATTATGAGCATCATCATCAGCATCATCATCATCATTATCATTATCATTATCATCATCAGCATCATTAGTATCATAGGAGAGAAACAGATGAGTGGTTCTCATACCAGTCGTTGTGTCCCTTTTTAATGCCATTTACGACCTGTATGGAATGTAGTGGTAGTATAGATTGTGCTCCTATCATATCGCTTAATATCAAAATAGTAATCATAATAATAATAGTAATCATAATAACAGTAATGATTATAATAATAAGGGTGATTACAATATGAATTATTATAATAAAAAATATTGTTATATCAATAATGATACTAGCAATTATAATAATGATAATAATAATATTGATAATATCAATAATAATAATAATAACAATAATGATATTCATAAAAATAATAATATAAATATTAAAAATAACAATAATAATAACAATAATATTAATAATATTTATAACGACAATGATAATAATAGTAGAAATAATAATTATCATAATGATAATATGATATAATGATAATGATAATGATTATGATAATGATAATGAAAATAATAATAATCTATATCTATATACTGCCTAATTGGTCACGGAAGACAAGGCATTTACATACATACCCTAACATCTTCCTACAGGGCTGTGCCATGCGGATGAGCTCTTATACTTGTTCCCAGACAGTAACCAATACACAAAACCAACACCAAACCACATTCAAGTGAAGACCACTGGACTAAAGCGGAGTGACGACCTTGCCCTCAGAGACATCATGACGACGCTATGGACCAACTTTGCTGCCATGGGGTAAGAGACATGGCGGGACCTGATGAGTCCAACAACCCTAGTGGTGGGGAAAGACTTTAAATGAAAGGCTATATTTTGCGCTTTAAATGGATGTATTTACAGTTAGGCTAGGTAGGAAGCGTTGATTTGTCTAATGTATTTTTATCTACCTTCTAAACATTGTCATTTCCACCATCAAATTCGCTACACGAGTATAGCTAAGTTCTTCACATCACGTTTATCTAACACTATCATTAAGAAAATTCATGTTATCTTTAATTCACCATTCACAGTATTTTACTATTTTTATCATCTCAGGAACCCTACCCCTGATGCCTCCCTGGGTTTCACGTGGGAGCCCAGCACAGCGGACAACCTCCAGTTCCTCTCCCTCACACCCTCGCCCTCCATGCAGCCTGACAATCGCAAGAAGGTGAGGGCTGCTTTAAAATTTAACTTTCAAACCACCAGACTTAGAGCTTTCCAATTTGTATTGAAATATTTGACAGTGTTTTTGTTTTTTCATTCCTAGTTGAGCATTACACAACATTAATTTTATTTTTAACATATTCTATCAATTTTACGACGTTACAAACATTTTGAGACTACTTCTGTACTCACCAAAAATTATGAAGGCATCTCTCGCTTTCCACAGACACGCCAGTTTCACAACTCCCTTCCCATCCAAGAAAATTATATCCTTCACCCCCACTTAATGGAAGGCAAGCCCTATGATACAGAGGATGGCAGACGTTCTTCAAAAACTGACCTTTGAATCACTGAAATATTATTCAAAATTGAAAGCTACTTTTTAATTTTTATTATTCATATCATTAACCGTTGGCGCCAGTAGGCTTATTGAGGCACAGATAGACTTGCCTAGCCTGTTATTTGGCGTAGGTTTTCAGATTTTTATAGTGACGCTTCAAATGTTTAGGTTCTCTCGTGAATATGTTGCGAACGTGCGAGGCTGATCACTGCTACAGCCTCAGACGCATATAAACGTTGTTAGTCCCGTCTGAGGACAGTATGGCAGCAATTTGGGTAGTCTTTGGCCACTCGGCGGTGATATCAAAGAATGAAAAGTGGTCAGCTTATAAAGAGGATTTGAACCCGGGAACCTAGGCTCGCATACCAGAGCGCTAGACCACTGTACCACCGCCTCCCCAACGGGGTGTGTTGTTTTCGGTATATCATGGCTTTATTTTTATTTGCTCTCATTATGTTACATTTGAGATTATAATTCTGTTCCTCCGAATAAAAATTTTGCTATATCTAATTTTATTTATATTAATATTTTTACAAAGACTTCATTTTCAGCACAAAACTGTAAGCGAAGTCCAGATTTAGTGACTGAGAAACAATTGTGTCACTGAATCTAGAATATCATGCAGTAGTGCTCTACATTCTATAACATAATACAGCTATTTGCTATGAACATTGTCAGTGTGTGTAGCTTATCATATGGAGTTCAAACATTTTTTGGTGTAAGTTCGATGCAATTAGTTATTTTGCTTAAATTTCTTTCATCCTTTCGCTGTTGTAGATTTAATTTCTTTTATTTACTCACAACACATCAAACAGGAATCCTCATAGTGGATTAGAACGCTTCATTTATTTGTGATTTGTATAATAGAACGACAAAAATGTAAAATATTTTGCAGCTGAATTTACGGCACGAGCAAATATTACCAACTAAACATCAATTGTTTCATTAAGGTGAACAAAACCTTTTCAAAACTCCTATAAAAATTAAACGAAAATATTGAAGAATTTTCTTAATGTGATTTCTAAATATTTTTTGATTGAATGTGACATGAAATAATATATATATATATATATATATATATATATATATATATATATATATATATATATATATATATATATATATATATATATATATATATATTATATATTTTATATATATATATATATATATATATATATATATATATATATATATATATATATATATATATATTATATATATATATATATATATATATATATATATATATATATATATATATATATATATATATAAATATATATATATATATATATATATATATATATATATATATATATATATATATATATATATATATATATATATATATATATATATATATATATATATATATATATATATATATATATATATATATATATATATATATATATATATATATATATATATATATATATATATATATATATATATATATATATATATATATATATATATATATATATATATATATATATATATATGCTATTACTTTCTTTTAGATGTTTCATTTTTACTTGCACTGTTGTCCCTCACAGGTTTGCATTTAATTATAGGTAATTCACTGTTGATTGAACGGTTGCCTGAAATACTGTTATTAATGTTTGTTTACAGAAAGGTGCCGTCTGGTTTGAGGATATTTCAATATGTATGGTATCAGATAATTTGTCTCGTATACGAGTATTTTTTTTTTGTCCATTCTTCATTTTCCAGTTTCCAATGATGGTTTCAGATGCTGCTTCCAGGTGCCAGATAGTCATTTGTAATATTTATGTTTACATACTTGTTATGCCTTTCCACATTATTTGGTGTTAGAGTTTACTTGGCCGTAGATCTGAGTCACCATGTTAGAGTGGCTTACAAATATAATGGTATCATAGAAGAGAGTTCACCATCACCTTATCCGTCCACACACCA
>JAXIVD010009291.1:0-15704 GCA_036785275.1 Cancer borealis | reverse complement strand
CTCTCTCTCTCCTCTCTCTCTCCCTCTCTCTCTCTCTCTCTCTCTCTCTCTCTCCTCTATCTCTCTCTCTCTCTCGCTCTCTCCTCTCTCTCTCACGCTCCTCTCTCTCTCCTCTCTCTCTCTCTCTCTCTCCTCTCTCTTCTCTCTCTCTCTCTCTCTCTCTCTCTCTCTCTCTCTCTCTCTCTCCTCTCTCTCTCTCTCTCTCTCTCTCTCTCTCTCTCACGCTCTCTCTCTCTCTCATCTCCTCTCTCTCTCTCCTCTCTCTCTTCTCCTCTCTCTCTCTCTCTCTCTCTCTCTCTCTCTCTCTCTCTCTCTCTCTCTCTCTCTCTCCTTCTCTCTCTCTCTCTCTTCTCTCTCTCTCTCTCTCTCTCTCTCTCTCTCTCTCTCTCTCTCTCTCTCTCTTCTCTCTCTCTCTCTCTCTCTCTCTCTCTCTCTCTCTATCTTTCTCCCATTTGTCTCTCCTCACCTTCCTTCCTTCCTTCCTTCCTTCCTCCTTCCTTCCTACCTTCCTTCCTTGCTTTCTTCCTTCCTTCTTCCTTCCCCTCCATTCGCTACTTACTCGTATATACAATTTCAAACTCCGTAAGCAACTTGATGTAAATTCGTATTAATCTCTCACTAAAACGAGGCAAGAGAGATGAAATGAGGGAGGTTGCCGCCAGGAAAGGAGAAAGGAAGACCGATGATGCGAGGAAGAGGGATGGCGGGAGGAAGAGGAAAGGACGAAGGAAAGTAAAGAAAATGCGTTGTTGGAGGTGGAGGGAAAAATAAGAAAGGAAAAGTTGATAAGAAGAAGGAAATTGAGTAAAAGTGCTCTATCTGGGTTTAGTGAATTATTGTCATTATTATTGTCATTATTATTGTTATTATTATTATTATTATTATTAGTAGTAGTAGTAGTAGTAGTAGTAGTATTAGTAGTAGTAGTAGTAGTAGTATTGTTATTATTATTATAGTTATTAGTATAATTATCATCAGTATTACTATTATTATTTCTTATTATTATTACTATTATTATTATTATTGTTATTATTGTTATTATTATTATTATTATTATTATTATTATTATTATTATTATTATTATTATTATTATTATTGTTATTATTGTTACTGTTATTACTATCATTATCATTACTTTATTATGTAGCAGTACCCCTTAGCGCAGCGCGTTTTCTCTTTACCTGTTACAAGGAAAATGTGCCGACGCAGCTAAAACTCATGTAACCTTGTTTCTTTTGTATTTTTCATGATTTCATTGTGTACATAATATATTCTTTATTCACTTTTTCTTTTGTGCATATTATCATTTATTTTGTTACGCAGCAATCTAGCCTTCACCTTCAACTCGGCACACACTGTCCCCAGACAGCGCGCATACACAAACACAAATCCTTATTGTTAGAACTTTTATTTTGTATATACATATAAATATTTTCGATAGTAAAAACAGTTTCGACTTGACAGCCAAAGCGAGAGGACGTGCGTGCTCCTTCTCCTGGTCAGCCAGGTGTAGTCAGGTCAGGTTAGGTCGGGCCGCGCGTCGGACCCGATCCCGCGTGTTCTGAAAGACAACGATGGCTTCCAACTACAGTGCTGCCACGACCCCCGCCGTGTCCTTGGGTGCCGGATCTGGGATGGGGAAGCGGGCCTTGGATCTGTCCACCTCCGACTCCCCACCGCCGCAATCCACCCCCAAGAAGGCCGCCCGAAATCTCGGGCGTGAGTTGGTTCACGCTGGCGAGGACCACAGTGAAATTAGTGATTGTGATAGTGATAGCGGGGCGAGCGAGCCCCCTCCAGTGATCGACCTCTCCTCGAACGAGGGGCGCCAGGAGGGCGAACAAGGCCAAGTGGGCGCAGAGCAGGGCGATGGCTGGACCCTAGTGGGGAGGAACGGCCGAGCTGCCCTCCACCAGATCCCCCCGCGGCCCAAGTTCAAGCTGGGCTCCCTCGGGGACCACGAGACCGCCTATCAGGCCATCACGGCGCTGGAGGAGGAGTACCCTGCACTGAAGATGGAGGTAAGGCCCAACCTCAAGGCGGAGTACGTCCTCACCCCCAAGGACGAGGTCTCCGCGACCTTCCTACGACGACTCGCCGAGGAAGGAAACAGGGTGCTCCTCCTTGACCCCAACCTGAGGAGGCACAAGGTGGTGCTTCAGCGCTACCCCCTTGACCTCCCCCTCGACGCTGTGAGGAACCACGCCAACGTGCTGTCCGCCACGCGACTACGAGCCACGCGGGACAACATCCCCACCAGGCAAGTGTTGGTCGAGCTACAGGGGCCGCCGCCTGCCAAGCTAGACCTGGGCTGCTGGGGCTCGTACACCCTGCGAGGCTATCAAGGCGAGCCTGTCAGGTGCTACAGGTGCCAGAGATTCAACCACCTGCAGGTAAGGTGTGCCCACTCAGCCAGGTGCGGGGTGTGCAGCTGGTCTCACCCGACGGAGGAGTGCATTGGTCGACACAAGGCCAATGAACCCACCACAGCCAAGTGCCCCAACTGCGGGAAAAAAGCATCATGCTTGGAACCCGCAGTGCCCTGAGAGACTCCGAAGGATGCGGAGGCCCCCCCAGCGACAACGGCATCAACAGGAGCAACCACGTGGCGGCCCCCAGCACCCACAGAGACGAGAACCACCACACGATCAGCAACAGCGCGAGCAACAGCAGCAACACCGCTCTGTTCCCGCCCTGCCGCATGAAAGACCAGCCTGGGTCAGCCAGGCTCCCCCCACCCGGGACCCCACCCCCTCCCAGGCCAGGACAGATGGGAGACAGCCACCGCCCGGGAACGAGGCCGCCGCCGCCGTTAATCCCCCAGCACAGCCACTCTCCCAGAGACAAAATGGCGCCAGGTCCCGCCGCCGCCGTGGCCGCCCACGCAGCAGCAGCCAACGGCGCCAGACCCAGCCTAACAAAGCCCCTGCCGCAACCTCCGCGACGCCGCCAGTGGAGCTTCGCACGGCACCACCCGCGGCATCGCCTACAGCACCGTCTACGGCATCGCAGGCGGATAGCGGGCGCCCCACGGGTGCCTTGGGCGAGGAAATGCGTGGCCTGGTGCGTGTGATCGTGGAGAGGCTGGTGGAGGAGGTGAGGCGACTCATCCTCAGCCGGCCGGAACTCATCGCCCAGGAAGACGTGGGCGAGCTTCTCCTCCAGGAAGCGGCGGCCGTCATCACAGGAGGCGCCTGTCATCCCCCGACAAGACAGAGGGAGCTCGAGCAGCGGCCCACGCCACCAGCGGACCAACCTCGTCAAGATGGAGGGGCACAGTAACGCCACGACCACTCGCGCGGCGCCGCCGGCGGCCGCCCCCAAGCTCCAAATCCTACAGTGGAACGTGCAGGGACTCCGCCCCAAACGACACCAGGTGCTACAGGCCATGGTCGAGGAAGACCTCGACGTGGTCCTCCTTCAGGAGACACTGGCACCAGCCGACTTTGAATGGAGGGTGGCGGGATACACTCTCCACTCGCTGGCCGCCACGCCTGGGGGCGCCCGCGGCTGCTTGGCGCTGGTTAGGAGCGCCATCCCGCACCGAAGGGTTCGCCAACCAGTGCACTGCGGGGACGGTGTGGAGGCCTTAGCGCTGGAGCTAAAGGTAGGAGGTGTCTCGCTCACGGTGTACAACCTGTACAGGAGCCACAGACACTTCTTGGAGGCGGGGGAACTGCTTGGGTTGGCCGAGCACTCCAGCCTCCTGGTGGCGGGCGAGTTCAACGCCCACCACCCCGTACTGCAGTCAGTGTCTCCCACCAACGAGACGGGCCGCCACCTTGCAGTGCTGCTCGAGGAGCTCCCTCACGTCAGGCTCCTCAACACTGGGGAGCCCACCCACACCCGGGGAGGACGGCTAGACCTCACCTTCGCGTCAGGTGACCTGACACCTGGCGCTACTTGGCAGGTGCATCCCACCCTCACCAGTGATCACTACGCCACCCTCACCACCCTGGCGGTGGCGCCACCCGTCCCGCAGCGACCACCACCACGTTGGGACGTTAGGAGAGCCGACTGGGCCAGGTTTCAGGCCGGCCTGAACGAGTGGTGGACCGCCTACGAGCTGCCGGGAGACCTGCACCGACAGGAGAGGGACCTGACGGCGGCCATTCAGAGGGCAGCCGACGCCGCCATCCCCAAGACCTCCCCAGGCCGCCGCCGCCGCCCAGACTGGTGGTTCTACTGCGAGGAGGTGAGAGAACACAACCATCGCGTCAACATCCACCGCAAGCTGTACAGGAAGCAGCCAAACCCCACCACCCTGAGGCTGCTGCAGGAGGTTGTGAATCGCGCTCGGGTGGTGTCTCAGCGAGCCAAGGAGGCAAAGTGGCTGCAGTGGTGCGCCACCTTCAGCCAGCACACCTCCCTAGGCCAGCTGTGGAGGAGTGTGCGTACCGCCACGGGTGCCGCCCCTCCCCGCCCTGCAGCCCACCCACACCCGGAGCAGGAGGCGGAGAGGATCGTGGACACCTTCACCGAGCGAGGCTCCAGCACCCAGCTCCCTCCCCGCACGCGCCACCTCCAGCAGCAGCTGCGGCTACTCCGCGACGAGGCGGTGAGGGACGCCTGCGAGGGACCTGACGCCGCTGACGTGCCTTTCACCCACCAGGAACTGGCCAGGACACGGAGGAAAGGACGCGACACGGCCCCGGGGGCAGACGGAGTGACGTACTCGATGCTGGCTCATGTTGGGCCAGCCGGGGACGCCGCGCTGCTGTCCCTGCTAAATGAGTCCTGGCTGGCGGGCCGCCTGCCTCCCGCGTGGAAAGAGGCGGACATCCAACCAATCCCCAAGCCCCGGGAACCCGCCAAGCTGAGGCCCATCTCCCTCACCAGCTGCGCCGCCAAAACCGCCGAGAGGATGGTGTTGTCCCGCCTGCAGTGGCGCGTGGGTGCCCTCCACCCCCACGTGTTTGGCTTCACCCGCGGTTTAAGCACGGCGGACAGCATCATCCCCCTCCTGACGCGGGTCAACCATCGCCCCACAGTCGCAGTCTTCCTCGACCTAGAGAAAGCGTTCGAGCTGGCCAGCCCCCACGCCATCCTCGCCGCCCTCGCGGGGAAGGGCCAGGCTGAATGTCATGAGGGCCATGACGCGGCCTGGCGCGGGGGCCACCTACGACGTCCTTCGCTTGTACTACGTGCAGGCGGTGCGCTCCTTGGTAGACTACAGCGCACCCGTCCTCACCTCGCTCTCCCCCAGCCAGCAGGCGCGGCTGGAGGTAGTGCAGAACAGCGCGATGAGGACCATGCTGGGGGCGCCAAGGTGGTGCAGCGCCTGCGTGATGCAGAGTGAGGCCAAACTGGTGCCCCTCGTCACCAGGGTGGACTACATCGCGACCTGCCATGTGGCCCGGATCCTTCACCGCGACGCGGAGGGCCTCGTGCAGCGGAGGCTCCGGATGGCCGTGGCACAGGACAACGAGTGCCTCCGTGGTAATCCATGGCTCGCCAACACCTCACGGGCCGCTAGCGTCCTCGGCTGCGTGGAAAGTTGGCCCTGGCAGTGGCAGGAGGCCGATGTCCCCGCCCCCACCTTCCGCGCCCCGCCCCCGTGGGAGCCACCCGTCGCGGAATTCACCGCTACATCCCTTCCAGACAGCAAGGCCCTCTGCATCCCCCAGGAGATGCAGCAGTGCGCTCTCATGGCCATGGAGGATATCACGGAGCCGGGCGGTGCTGTTTACTTCACCGACGGCTCTGTGGATCCTGAGCACGGTACGTCGGGCGCCGCGGCCGTCACCGGGGGCACGCAGTTATCGTGGAGGACGTCGGACCACTGTTCTTCCCTCCAGACCGAGTTGGTGGCCATCCTCCACGCCCTCGAGCACGCCCACCGTCGACCAGAGGCGATTGTGTTCATCTACACAGACTCCCTGGCCGCGCTGGAGGTCCTGCAGCAGCCACACCACAGCGACAACGTGCGGCTCGTCACCTCCATACTGGGCAGCCTGCAGAGTCTGATCGCGCAGGGGAGACGAGCCAGGCTGCACTGGATTCCCAGCCACGTGGGGATTCGGAGCAACGAGGCTGCGGACGAGGCCGCCAAACGAGCCGCCGCAGGCCCCACCATCACCAGGCACGTGCCGCCCAGCCGGCAGCAGGTGAAGACGCGGGCGAGGCGAGCCGCGGCCCAACACACCCATCAGAGGCACCAGGAGCTGGAGGCCAGCAAGAGGCAGGCGGCCTGGTGCACCGCCGCCACGGACTACCTCCCCCTCGATGCCGCCCGACAACAGCCCAGAGAGGACGGCGTGCTGCTACAGCGCGTCAGGCTCGGGTACTGCACCCGGGAACAGCTGGGCGAGGACTTTGAGGGACAGGAGTGTGCCCACTGCGGAAGGCACAGCCGTCTTCCGTTGGTGCACTACCTCCTGTCCTGCCCCGCCACCGCCCGCCTAGGACCGGTGCCAGCTGCAGCCGCTCAACCTGCCGCCGGCGGCCTCTTGAGCGGGCCCGAGGTGAAGGCTGGCCTCCTGGTCCGTCACACCCCCCCAGACCTGTTGTTGGAGGTGCTCAGAGCAGCACCTCCTCCCCGCTGACCACTGCTGCCCCACCCCGCCACACCACCACGTGTCCCTCTTGGAGCGGGACAGGCACTCCCTCACTGGCGGGCCGACGCCCGCATTGTACTGTGCAAATTTTATATATATTGACCTTATGTATGTGATTTTGTACTTGTACAATAAACCTAAACAAACGATAGTAAAAAGCCTCAGCTGGAGTTGAGTTTTTCCTCTCTCCAGTCGACCAACTAGCACCCCAGTCACTCCACAGGGCACCATGGCTATAATTGGTAACCCCGGAGTGACGCTATGATCGTAAGTGGCTACTAGCCTGTGCTGTTCAGAGTACAATTCTCCCAGTGTGATGGCCTGAGTCTTATAAGATTCATTCGCTAGATCACTCCTTTGGCAAAAACCCTTGCCTCCGTCATGGTGTTCGCAGGGTTGAGCCTAAAGTCAGGAGAAAACTACACACTTGTGTAGCTGCCACTTATGAGGTTCACCCCACCCACCCAGCACCCACCCTGGCACCTTCTGTGCCCGCCCCTCTCAGGCGCTGTCACTGCGTCTTCAGCACGGCCTATGCGCGTTCAGCGCGGCCCATGCCTTCTCCGACGCCTTCCTGCGTCTTCAGCCGCCTCATGCGCACTTATGACGTCTTCACTGCGTCATCGGCACGGTCCCATGAGTATTCCTCTCGACCACAGCGCCCACAAAGCTGCCTTATGTGTCTTCAACACACCCACTTAGCGCCTTCGTGCAAAATAGTGTCCAATCCCTGCCCCCCGCCCCGCGGCGTTAAAGTGACGCCCTTTCTCACTGCCGTGTCGTCTTATTACACTCCCAGGCATCAAGGTTGCTCTCACTGCTGACGCGTCTACAGATGCAGATGGTCTCTCCGTCAGCTTCACGACCTCTCTCACCCTGGCAGCGACTTCACGGTACTGGGGAGGACGTCAGACTGGACCCACACCACCTGCACCCTCACGCCACGGCTTATCACCCACGGCCCTCGTTGTCACTCCACGGAGCAGGGCACCCCACTCCACGGAGCATCGCATCTCACTCCACGGAGCTTCGCACCTCCCTCCACGGAGCATCGCACCTCACTCCACGGAGCATCGCACCTCACTCCACGGAGCATCGCACCTCACTCCACGGAGCATCGCACCTCAGCAGCCCAGGTGACTTCTACAACCCTCGCACTCCTGCAGCCGCAGACCCACATCACCTGCCCCTGTCAAGCCTCCATGGTGACTTGGTACTTGTCCTTGTCGGCTCCCTACCACCCTCTGCCGGATACCACTCGCAGTCGTACGGTCATCGCCAGTCTCATGGACTCCACTCAACTCAAGAACTGGTCCCAGGCAACCACAGGGTATATCTCGCTCCTCCTTCCTCGTCACTAGGGGGGAAGTAATGTAGCAGTACCCCTTAGCCCAACGCGTTTTCTCTTTACCTGTTACAAGGAAAATGTGCCGACGCAGCTAAAACTCATGTAACCTTGTTTCTTTTGTATTTTTCATTATTTCATTGTGTACATAATATGTTCTTTATTCACTTTTTCTTTTGGGCATATTATCATTTATTTTGTTACGCAGCAATCTAGCCTTCACCTTCAACTCGGCCCACACTGTCCCCAGACAGCGCGCATACACAAACACAAATCCTTATTGTTAGAACTTTTATTTTGTATATATATGTAAATATTTTCGATAATAATCAACCTCAGCTGGAGTTGAGTTTTCCTCTCTCCAGTCGACCAACTAGCACCCCAGTCACTCCACAGGGCACCATGGCTATAATTATTATTAATTTTATCATTATTATTATTACTATTATTATCATTATATTTTTGATATTATTATCATTATTATTATTATTATTATTATTATTATTATTATTATTATTGTTATAATTATTATTATTATTATTATTGTTATTATTATTACTATTATTGTCATTATTATTGTTATTTTTATTAAAATAATTATTATTGCTATAATTATTTTTGTTATTATTATCATTATCATTATTATTATTATTATTATTATTATTATTATTATTATTATTATTACTATTATTAATTTTATTATTATTATTATTGTTTTCATTATTGTTATTATTATTATTATTATTATTATTATTATTATTATTATTATTATTGTTATCATTATTATTATTATTATTATTATTATTATTATTATTACTATTATTATCATTATTAGTAGTAGTAGTGTGCTGTTATTGTGGACAGTGTTTTGTATTGGTTCATAAATGCCAGATAAAAACAGTTTGATACCATGGAAGTGACGTGCTTGTGAACAGTTACTACCATGGGGTGATGGGTAGACGGAAGTAGAAACGGTATAGAAGTGAAGAAGCAAGCAGTTTGTTTGAGAAAGTAAAGTAAAACACCAAGTGCTATAATGGTTTAGTTATAAGGAAAGAATGTGGGAGGTAATAATATCATAAAAGATCTATACGTACAAACCATTACACCATCTGTCATATCTTCCTTCCCTCATTACTAATGTTTCCTCGTTTGCAGTTTAGTTGTCTCGCATCTCGATCTTGATTTAAGTTAGAATGTAGGATTTTTTATTTTTTTTTACTTTAAAAGGGTACTGGCTAAAGGAAAAATAAATGAAGTGTAAAAAAAAATCCCGCTTGTCGCCAGACCCTGTAAAGAGGACAGTAGGAGATATATAAACATGGGGAGGGGGTCCAATTTAGTATGAGAGGTGTCATGACACTCCTCTTTTGAAAGAGTTAAATCATAGGCAGGTGGAAAAACAGACAAAGGAAGAAAGTTCCAGAGTTTACCAGTGTAAGGAGATGAAAGAGTGAAGATACAGGTTAACTCTTGCATTAGGTAGATGAACAGCATAAGGATGAGAAAAAGTAGAAAGTCTTGTGCAGCGAGGCCGCGGGAGGGGAGGAGGCAAGTAGTTAGCAAGTTCAGAAGGGCAGTCAGCATGAAAATAACGGTAGAAGATAGATAAAGATGCAACATTGCGGCGTTGATTTAAAGAGTCAAGACAGTCAGTTAGAGGAGGAGAGTTGATTAGACGAAAAGCTTTAGACTCCATCCTGTTTTAAAGAGCTGTGTGAGTTGAGACCCGCCCCCAGACATGAGAGCCATATTCCATATATGGGCGGATAAGGTCCCTGTACAGCGCAAGCAGCTGAGAGGGAGAGAAAAATGGACGCAGACGCCATAGATCACCTAACTTCTTGAAAGCTGATTTAGCGAGAGTAGAGATATGAAATTGCCAGTTTAGATTTTTAGTAAAGGATAAACCGAGTGTGTTTAATGTGGAGGAGAAGGGAAGTTGAGTGTCATTCAAGAAGAGGGGATAGTTATCTGGAAGGTTATGTCGAGTAGATAGTTGTAGAAATTGAGTTTTTAAGGCATTGAACAAAACAAGGTTTGCTCTGCCCCAATCAGCAACTAATGAAAGATCAAAAGTTAAGCGTTCTATAGCATCTCGACGTGAGTCATTTAATTCTTGTTGGGTTGGGCGTCTCTTGTCCGACGTAGAAAAATGCAAGGTGGTGTCATCAGCATAGGAGTGGATAGGGCATTGAGTCAGATTTAGGAGATCATTGATGAATAATAGAAAGAGAGTGGGTGATAAGACAGAACCCTGAGGAACACCACTGTTGATAGTTTTAGGAGAAGAACAGTGACCGTCCACTACAACAGCAATAGACCTGTCGGAAAGGAAACTGGAGATGAAGGTACAGAGAGAAGGATAGAATCCATAGGAAGGTAGTTTAGAAATTAAAGATTTATGCCAGACTCTATCGAAGGCTTTCGATATGTCAAGGCCGACAGCAAAGGTTTCACCGAAGTTCCTAAAAGAGAATGACCAAGATTCAGTTAGGAAAACAAGATCACCAGTAGATTTTTATTTATTTTTTTTTTTTTTACATTAAAAGGGAAAATAAATTAAGTATAAAAAATAATCCCGCTTGTCGCTAGACCCTGTAAAGAAGATAGTAGTAGAAATAAAAAAATGGGGGGCGGTTCAATTTAATATGAGAGGTGTCTTTAGCTTTAGACTCCAACCAGTTTAAAAGAGCTGTATGAGTTGAGCCCCCCCAGACATGAGAGCCATACTCCATACATGGAAGGATAAGATCCCTGTACAGAGCAAGCAGCTGAGAGGGAGAGAAAAATGGACGCAGACGCCATAGGACACCTAACTTCTTGGAAGCCGATTTAGCAAGAGTAGATATATGAAATTGCCAGTTTAGATTCTTAGTAAAGGATAGACCGAGTGTGTTTAATGTGTAGGAGAGGGGAAGTTGAATGTCGTTGAAGAAGAAAAGATAGTTATCTGGAAGGTTATGTCGAGTAGATAGTTGTAGAAATTGAATTTTTGAGGCATTCAACAAAACAAGGTTTGCTCTGCCCCAATCAGAAACTAGTGAAAGATCAGAAGTTAAGCGTCCTATAGCATCTCGCCTTGAGTAATTTAATTCTTGTTGGGTTGGACGTCGGTTGAACGACGTTGAAAAATGCAAGGTGGTGTCATCAGCGTAGGAGTGGATAGGGCATTGAGTCAGATTTAGGAGATCATTGATGAATAATTTAAAAAAAAGTGGGTGATAGGAGAGAACCCTGAGGAACACCACTGTTGATAGTTTTAGCAGAAGAACAGTGACCGTCCACTACAGCAGCAATAGACCGGTCGGAAAGGAAACTGGAGATAAAGGTACAGAGAGAAGGATAGAATCAGTAGGAGGGTAGTTTAGAAATTAAAGATTTATGCCAGACTCTATCGAAGGCTTTCGATATGTCAAGGCCGACAGCAAAGGTTTCACCGAAGTCCCTAAAAGAGGATGACCAAGATTCAGTTAGGAAAGAAAGAAGATCACCAGTAGATCGGCCTTTACGGAAACCATACTGGCAATCAGAGAAAAGGTTGTGAGATAGAAAAAGTTGTCTTTAGAGGGCAGGCTACAGCTGCTCTCTTGTGTAAATGAGACACTAAGGGAACCGGGAAGAGAGGACACGTGGAATTACTCATTTTGCAGCACTGCCTACATCCCCGTAAGTACCTCTCCTGGAGTATTCCACCGGGCGTCAGGTGTCTACTGCCTCTTATCCATAATTGATGGATAAAACGTAACATAGAAAAAGAATATAGATATGGAAGATAGTTGAGCAATAGAAATAGCACTAATAACCTTAAGGAACTTTAGGTAATCATGCTTAGTATGATTTTACTAAAACTTTATTTAGTTTGTCTTCTGCCATCCATTGCCCACCAAAAGATTACCCGTTGAGATAGTTTACCACAACTTGGGAATCACTGGTAAAAAGGAAACATTGATCCACAATGTTAGAACATCCAGTACAGTGAAAGGCGTGTTTGGGAGATATTGAGTTAAAAAGATGTGTTGAACAGTAGCATGAGTTGACGTTGATAACCGAGGCCTAACATAACATGAAATCAGTGGGTTAAGCCACTGAGAGAGCATCTCAGCTGGAGCCTGGTTGTGCAATTCCTAAGACAGCACTTGTAATGCATGATCATCTATATATCTTTCTAACTCTCTATGCATGTCATAACAGCACTTTGGCATCATTTCAACTCCTGCTCTATTTGTGGTGACTGCCTCACCACAGTCAGATGTCAAGCCAACCAACAGACGCACGGCGGGGTTGCGAATTTTGGTAAAGTATTATTATGATCACCTGTCTTGTACGGTCTTTTTTTTTTCTCTCTCTCTCTTTCTCTCCCTGAATAGACAACACAAATATATATAATTAAGTGAATAGACATGCTGGATGACCATGACCTCCAAAACCACTCACACAGCATACCCAAACTGCTTGGTTCAGTCTGGGTAGTTGTTGCAAAACACATTGTCCTGTCGTCCGAAGACAATCTGAGCCATCAGGTGAAGGATACTGTCTGATGAGTCTTGTACCTCAGATTGAACACACACACACACACACACACACACACACACACACACACACACACACACACACACACACACACACACACACACACACACACACACACACACACACACACACACACACACACACACACACACACACACACACACACACACACACACACACACACACACACACACACACACACACACACACACACACACACACACACACACACACACACACACACACACACACACACACACACACACACACACACACACACACACACACACACACACACACACACACACACACACACACACACACACACACACACACACACACACACACACACACACACACACACACACACACACACACACACACACACACACACACACACACACACACACACACACACACACACACACACACACACACACACACACACACACACACACACACACACACACACACACACACACACACACACACACACACACACACACACACACACACACACACACACACACACACACACACACACACACACACACACACACACACACACACACACACACACACACACACACACACACACACACACACACACACACACACACACACACACACACACACACACACACACACACACACACACACACACACACACACACACACACACACACACACACACACACACACACACACACACACACACACACACACACACACACACACACACACACACACACACACACACACACACACACACACACACACACACACACACACACACACACACACACACACACACACACACACACACACACACACACACACACACACACACACACACACACACACACACACACACACACACACACACACACACACACACACACACACACACACACACACACACACACACACACACACACACACACACACACACACACACACACACACACACACACACACACACACACACACACACACACACACACACACACACACACACACACACACACACACACACACACACACACACACACACACACACACACACACACACACACACACACACACACACACACACACACACACACACACACACACACACACACACACACACACACACACACACACACACACACACACACACACACACACACACACACACACACACACACACACACACACACACACACACACACACACACACACACACACACACACACACACACACACACACACACACACACACACACACACATATATGCAATAATTCGTTTAAAATAAGCTATCATCTAAGCCATTAATATAATTTTTAAGTGTACTGGTGTTACTAAACCTTCATAATATCTTCTAGGATTCAGATCAATATTATAGTTACTAACGAATAAATAGATTGGTGATGGAATATATATTGTATGTCTGAAGTGGCAAGCTGTCCTGTCTGCTACCCCTCTTCTCTCTTCCTCTGTTACCAAGTGGGTTGTGGGGGGAGGGAGTCAGCTACTTCACTCACTCACTCACTCGCTCATTACGTGTTGTTCAGACGTTCGCAGCACCAGGCAGCCGTCTCGTACCAACCTTTCAGCTTTCCTCTGCCTTACTTCACGAGTCAGTAGTAATAGGAATTGCCGTTTTGGCGTATTAATAATTATCAAGTCTGGTTATATTTGGTGATTAAAACCATAATTAGAATGAGACGAATTACTTGGTAAGGAAAAAGTGATCGCTCCCTAGCATATCCGGTTCAGGCTAGCAAACATAACTGACAGTGTTGTTATATAGTTAATAAGACTAATAATTATTAAAACATCGTAAAGAAAGGAATTATTACATAAGCTGCTGTACTACATGCATTTATAACAGCGTGGCGTTAAAAAAATATTAATAAAAGTTAGATTACATTATTAATTTCAAGGAATAACATAACCTAACATTCACTATCTGTCAAAACCTAGTATTACACCCTTCCCTAGCTAGCCTTGAGGTTTCAACAGAAGCCAGCGGGGCATTAGGGAGGATAGAGAAGCCGGTGTGGTTATACTTCCATCCATCTGAACACTGCAAACCACAGCCACATCTAACCTCACCTCACCTCGCCCATCCATCGCGCGTTCATGTATATTTTGTAGTGTTAATACCGTGTGTTAAGAAGAGTATTACTGCCTGTTACCAATTAGCTGTTACCAGCGCTGCTATGTAAGTGTTAATACGTAGGTACAATGTTAGTTATCTATACCTGTGGAAAGAGAGGTAGGAAATAAGAGGTAGGAGGTAGGTAGGAGGTAGAAAGGGAGGTAGGAGGTAGGTCACAGTGTCTCCTGTGGGAAGTAAATATGAATATGTGCGACCAGTATTAAGCAAGTTACAGGTTTTTCACAACAATATGTTTTTAATATATAATAAACATCGAAGTGTTGATGCCTACGAACCCTGAAAGTTTCATTCCGATCCCTCCAGTGATCTAAGAGGAGATAGAAGACAGACAGAGACAGACACAAATACAGACTGACACAGACAAATTTTGGATGGGATCGTTTCGAAACTTACAAACTGGTCGCTTCGCTCGCAGTTTGAAATAAAAACCAAAATCTCAAAGACTATAAGACTAATGTACAAAACTGAAGCAAATATATGTTTTCTTCTATATTGTGCATCTATGGGGTGCGGCAAACAAAACAGACAGTGACAAAACAGACAGTAAATTCGTTATGCATAAAAAGTTTTTAAGAACCATCTTCTCCCTCGGCCGTTACGATCATTCTGACACATTTTTAAGGAACATAGAGTTCTAAGGAATCACGACATTATAAATTTACAAGCATGTATATTTGTGAATAATTCCCTATTCATATTTTATAATAACAGAGGCTTTCAACTTAAAAGTCATTATATAAATACTAGACATGCTAATCAATTCCACATTCCTCGTTTCCGGAATAGCCACGCCTATCAATGTATTCTGTATAGAGGGTCGCATCTGTGAAACCAACTTCCAAAACAACTTTGATATGTTAATTAGCAACAAAAATTTATTTAAGGGGAAATTAAAAAAAATAATGCTTGCTAATTATTTGTAGTTTGTGTTTGTCTGTATTCTGTGGTATATGCATTAGATTCTTATGTTATGTATATATATTTTCTACATTTTTACATATATTCATATTTATATTCATATGATTGTTACTATTTCATTGAGCAGTGAATTTATTATATCATGATATTATTATTTATACATTGTAATTATAATTATTCAT
>JAXIVD010009290.1:7500-15708 GCA_036785275.1 Cancer borealis | reverse complement strand
GGTGACTACACCAGCAGCTAATTCATAGCTATGGTATACCTTCATCAAAAGGTAGTTGTCGAAGGGTAACTATACACAAAACAATAAACTCAATGCTATCAGTTCAGTTCTAGCAATAATCATGTTGGCCACATGCAATGGCCCTGCTACGAATCAACTCGATTCGGATTTGGATTCAATCGACTCCTTATACTATCAGACAGGCGGACATGATCATTCTAAAAGTCCGCTGCTTGAAACATCTGTCCACTAGATGGCAGAGCGAGTCATCACAATTTCTGATTGGTTGATGCACTCCACGTTAGAATATGTGGAGTGCATCAGCCAATCAAATGCTGTGATGAGACTAGACTGTTTCTATATCATGAGCTTTGTTATTGATAGACTCTGCTTGACAGAGTATAGTACTTACTACATTCCAAGACTTCAGTATCAGTCATGTTTTGGAAAGTACAATTATACTACAATCTATGCAGTTTTGGCATGTCTTAATGAACTCTTATTGTGTGAAAGACTAGAGAGGTATTATTAGGATAATTCGGACTTTGAGCTGATTTGACCCAGGTCTCCCCAAATTAGGTCAAATTATAGAAGATTTAGTGTATACCAGTCTAGGAGTATTGTTCTCGATGGACATACAGAGATTAAACGCATGCAATAGTGATCACCATAAATATATATCACAATAGAATAAAATAACTTCGAGAAATTTCTAAGATAATATACCAACCAATCAAACAAGCTTTCTATGTGTTTTCTGATTTTTAGAAAAAAATGAAAAGAAGTACAGTAGTGCTTGTCTACTATAGATTCTCTTCCACAAACCTCTATGGCTAATGCTTTAGCCTCTCCCCTGAGCCGCACTGCTTCAGCCTGAGCCTCAGCCTCAAGTAAGAGTTGCTGCTTCCTTGCAGTGGCAATGGTCTCCATCCTGTAACACAACCAAGGAGTTTCGTACCACTGCATTAATAATGGTAGGCAAAACATTTCTTTTTGTATTTACAAAAGATCATATTCTAAACACAGAGGTCAATGCCATCATTATTCTTTACTACCTTCTCTGTTATCTCTATTTCTTAATCAATTTCTGTTTGGGTGTTAATAAGCGTTAGTTACTACTCGCTTACCCAGAAGCCACTGGAACCAAAATTAGGCAGTTCAGCCCTAGCAGCCTGATAGGACAGACACCCACCTACCAATTGTACTCAGTACCCACAGTAAACCTACATTGGCTGCCGACCTGTTTTGATTCACCTTCAACATTCACTATTCGAACTAGGCACAGAGAGTGAAAACCCACGCTGACATGATCCCTACCACCTGTCCAAGGTTCTTGCCAGCGTATTAGCGGTACAGGGCTGGTCCAGCTATTCCACCACCTACCCTGAAGCTGCTATCACATCCCTGAACCTGAACACGTCGACGAGGAGTGAGGGTCGGCCACACCGGGCACCTAACATCAACTCGTTAGACAAGTGTAATCAAACCTCTGCAGACTTCCGTACGTGGCACCGTTCTGTGGAGGACTGGCTCAGTCTAACGAGGTGAAGGACAAAAGGACAAACAGGCCGTATGCTACATCCGTCTAATGTGTATCCCCACCGTCCAGAAGGCACTGGACGTCAGTAGTCTCCGTGCAAGGTGGGACGCTTCGTCACCTGCAGCGGCACTAGACACCATAGGTAAACTATGCGCTCCAATGCTCCGAATGTGACAGTGATTACAGTGACTACATGCTGTTACATAAGCTAGCTGTGGGGCTACGCGAGTCTGCCCTCAAGCGTGAGGTATTCCAGTCCTGTGACCAATTCATGCACGTGGATAGCTTAAGGACGCATTGTGTGGCATATAAGGCGGCGAACAGGGACGCTATTGCAGGGGCACGGCACGAGGTGGTGGTAGCTGCGGATGCCACAAATGGCCTCACTGCCACCAATGACGTCATCGGCGCAGCCCAAGTGACGGACCGCTGTGGGAACTGTAATGGGCGACATCCTACTAGCACATCAACCTTCCGGTGAGGAACGTCATCTGTTTTGTTCCTGGCAAGCCGGATCATTTTTGGAAGTTCTGCAGATTTACGAAGAGACAATCGAAGACTGATGCAGTGCCTTAATAACTGATGCCCACCTGACCAGCCAGCCACGACTGGATATCTCTGTGACAGCACCAGGCATCGGAAAGCAGTACTCTGTCCCGGCCGTTGCAGACACCAGGGTCCAGGTGTGCATGGCGGGACGTTCGCTTATGCGTAACCTTGGCGTGACTTTGCACTGTCTGCAGTAAACCACCGTGAGTATCAAGCACATAGCTGGCGGATGCTTGTAGGTGCTGGGAGGCTGCGTGTGCACCTTAAGTGTGGCGGGTGCTTCACTTAGTCTATACTTCACTGAGAGGATGCGGGACTTGTACTTGTCGCTACAGATATGTAAGTCTTGCGACTTCCCCACCATACAGGCAACAGTGGCTGCCTTAGCTGAGGTGGAGAAGCCACAACTTCCAAGCCACCCCATCAATCCTCATACGACCTGACGGAGGACAACGCGGACCTTCTGAAGCGTTGGTTCCTGGAACATTTCGGGCGTACGGCGTTCGCTGTGGATCGTACACCTCTACCAGAGATGAAGGGGCCTACTCATCACACTCACCTGCGCCCCGACGTCCAGCCTCATGCTGTACATTCCCCAGCCTCCTTCCCTCACCACTTCTATGACCATGTCCTTAAAGATCTCCATGATGACGCAAGGCAGGATAATATTGAGCCTGTGCCTACAGAGGAGCCCACAGATTGGTGTTCACGCATGGTGGTGGTTCCCAAGAAGGACAGGGGGCCGCGCAGGATGGTGGACTTTGAGCGGCTCAACGTATTTGAAACTCACCACACCCACCCACCTTTCGACACAATCACCAGCGTACCTAAGCACACCTACAAGACTGTCACAAACGCCTATTCTGGTTATCCCCAGATACCGCTAAATAACGAGAGTAGAAAGCTGATGACGTTCATCATCCCTTGGGGCCGCTTCCGCTACCTTCGCACGCCCATGGGACATTGTTCGGCTCAAGATGCTTACACCAAATGATATGATGATATAGTGCCAGACGTACCTAGGAAGCTCAAGTGTGTGGACGACACACCCCTACACGATCACAGCATTGCTGACGCATTCTGGCACACGTATCAGTTTTTGAGCATATGCACAGAGACCGGAATTATCCTCCACCCTGACAAGCTCCAATTCTGCAGGCTAAGCGTGAATATTGCGGGCTATCTCCTCGACTGGGAGAACGCTCCAGCCAGAATCTCATCAGCAGCAGTTCTAGCTTCCAGATGTCCCCTCGACCATCGTTGACAGATATCAGGTCATGATTCGGGCTGATAAAGCAGATTGCCTCTTTCCTCACCCTCCTCATAGAGCCATTCAGGGAGCTATCATAAAAGCCCTTGAGTGAGGTAGTCTACTAGAACGGCTAGCTACAGTCCATCTTCCAGACCACCAAGAAGACCATCAGCAAGCTCGCGGCTGAAGGGTTCCAGTTCTATGACATCACACGACCCACAGTTGTGTTCACAGACTTCAACAGATTTGGCATCGGCTTTGTTGTCATGCAACAATAGTGCCAGTTTGTGTCACAGAAGATTTCATTATGTTGCAAGGGCCGCTGGAAGTTGGCACTCTGTAGCAGCCATCACCTGACGTCGGCAGAGCAGAACGACTTTACACTGGAGGGTGAGGTCCTCACCATTGCTTGGTTCCTGAATAAGACACGGCTCTTCCTCCTGGGATGTTCAAACATTGCATTCGTCACAGACCACCGCACGCTCACCAAGATATTCCAGAACAAGGAACTGAAGGATATCACCAACCCTTTATTCAGGCCATCAGGACAAGGACTCTAGGTTAAGCTGCGCTCGGCAGTCCGTGTATTGGCCGGGCATCAACGCCGAGATTGAGTAGAAACGATGACAGTGCCAGGTATGCAAAGTCAACGCCTCATCCAGCCCCGTAGAGCCCCTCCTTCCCACACCTCAACCCACATATCCTTTCCAAGAGGCAGTCATTGACCTGTTCCAGCTAGCTGGCGAGGTGTATGTAGCCTATGCAGACAGGCTCACTGACTGGCTGGAGGTTGAGCACCTTCCTAAAAGCTCCACCAGCTCCAGGCACGTATCTACCTTCCATACCCAGAAGGGAAGAGGGCCACATTGTGGAGGCAGCGGCAGCAAGGGGAGAACGTTGTCCTCCACGATCCCGGCCAGACCACAACGCGCGAGACGTGCCCCAAAGCACCTTGCTAACTATGTACTAAATGAGGAGTTACCTTGGGTTATCTTTTTGTATTGCAGTGAGAACCCTCCTCAATTTCACATGTTTGTATCGGTTACATGCATATGGATGTTTCACTGCAATGGTGGGGAGGTGTTTGGGTGTTCACAAGAAGTAGTTTACCACTAGTTTAGCCAAGAGCCACCGGGACCAAGGTTAGGCAGGTCAGCCCTAGCAGCCAGACAGGACAGATGCCCATCTACCAATTGTAATCTGTACCCAGAGTAAATCTGCGTCGGCTGCCGACCTGTTTTGATTCACCTTCAACATTCGCAACCCGAACTACATCCAAAAAGGATTGCTACATGTACATGTAAGATTTTCTTCAAGATGGTGGCCGGCCGTGACAACCTCCTCATCTGTCCCTTTAAAGCACACTTTGCATGCAACTCTTTTCTATCTTTTGTCAACATTGACTTTTCTGTCAAGACTCATAATTTACATCAATTTATGTCATTTCAAGTTACCACAAATCTGAAGTTTACCTTTGCATCTTTTCTTTACTCTCACTTTAAAACTTCAGAGGAATTCTCTTCAGAGGTGTCATATATTTTGACTGTCTCAACTTTCTCATACAAACACATACCTAAATTTTTCTGCATCTGCAGGCTGCTTAATCGCTGACTCCAGCCTTTTCTCAGCCCGCTGGATTTCCTGTTCCTGCACCAAGATTCTTGCTTTCCTCTCCACTACCTGAGTTAAAAAACAGTTGAATATGTACACAAAGAACACTTTCTAGTGTATGGAACTACAGCAGTCATGAAAGCTGTAGTGTCAGCCTTGTAATTGATAAGAAAAAAAATATTGAATCAACAACTTTTAATTAAGACATGTTTTCCTCTTAACCAATTACCGTATATTACGGCCCATAAGTCGAGTTTTTAAGATAATTTTTTTATGGTCAAAACTAGGGGTGAACTTATGGGGTAGATATAAAATAGCAACCTTTAAATATATTTGCACCAGTAACATCAGGATACCGGAAAACTGCTACTGAACTTGGGCTAAGGGCTGTGTTTACACATGTTATTCTACTAAGACTTACGGTCAAAACCGGAAATTGCTACTCATGAGGACTACAAATACTCCGAAAAGGAATATGTTAAAGGGTGATGTGAATATTTCACAGGCAAGGGACTCAGGGAGGCCAGATAGGACTCCTGGTTGGGGGAGACGGCCTCTTCCTTCGTCATGTTGTGCAGGGGACTGACACTCTGTAGTAGGTGAGGAACAACAACGTACCTACACAAATCAGTTTGAATTGTTTTATTTACTTTACTGTAGATAAAATTTAATTTGCAACCCAGTACTGAGTGACTCAGGCCGACATTGGGCCAGGCTAAGTAATACTTTAATCTGGGTCGACTTATCTGCAAGGTAAACCTCTAGTACAATATTTTGGGGTCAAATAATAGAAGTAGACTTATGTGCCAGATCGACTTATAAGCCGAAATATACGGTAGCTACTGTAATTAGCCCCAGGTATCTATCATTTTTACTTTCTATGATCCCAATCTAACCTTGATTTGGCTGTATAAGAAAAGGCGAAGAAAAATCAAATGTATCACTGAACGTGGCCACCAGAGAACAGCACAACATATATATATATATATATATATATATATATATATATATATATATATATATATATATACATATATATATATATATATATATATATATATATATATATATATATATATATATATATATATATATATACATATATATATATATATATATATATATATATATATATATATATATATATATATATATATATATATATATACACACACACACGTGTATATATTTATGCTTGAGTTAGATCTCATTATGAATGCTGGCGATCCTCCACCAACTATGAAAACATACAATATGAAATCAGCTTCATACATACTTGTGTCTCCATAGCTTCTTCCTTGATTTTCTGTTTGGTCTTGCAAGATTGCAGCTCATATGCTAAGTCAGTCTCTGCTTGCTGAAAAAAAACATTACTTGCAAGGTATGGTTAAGGACCAAATTAAGTGCATTATATCTGATGATAGTTTTGTGGAAAAAATACTATAAATGTAATTTCCCAACTTTCATTATCTTGGTCCACAAACTCTGTCGCATGTTCAAATGCTGAAACCAGGATGTTGCACAGTTAAGGAACAGATTTACCTGGATAAATTTTTGGAGAAGTAACAAAGAACTATTTTTACATGCAACTTGATACGACCACACTACATCCTATTCTCACATCCTTATACTTTATCTGTAGAAACGAGCCTTTATTCAATGATATAACATCAGAACTAAATAATGATGGAACCATACCTTAGCTTGAACTTCTTGGTCATATGCTGCTTTTTTCATCTGGAAATCCCTTCCAGCTTTAGCAACTAGTGTGTCATTTGCAAACTTTGCAGCAAGTAGTTCCTCGTCTGCTTGACACTTCTTGATTGATGATTCTTTCTTGGCCACAACCTCACCAATTCTTGCATCACGTTGAATCTCCGCTGTTCTCGCTCTGCCCAAAGCCTTCAGGTAACCCTGAACATTATTTGCAAAATAAAAATATTGCAGTCTGTGAGTTGGCAGAACAAAACATAGACAAAAAAAATATTGGTGACACATTTCGGCATCTCTGTTTTATTTTTTTATATAAACGCTAGTGAACAAAAAGGCTCAAAGCTACATTTTTTAAGCGTAACAATTTTAAATGCGAACAAAATTAAGCCTTAAATGTGACATCAGGATTTCAATTCTTGTCTACTTCCCAGTAAGATCAACTTTTATTTATTATCTGGATGATTGTTTCTGCAAAACATTGGGGCTTTAAATACGTATGTAATTACTCACCATACTGTCGCTGAGATCTTTGATTGTGTATGATATGACATGAAGGCCAAGGTTGTAGAGGTCCTTGGAGGCCACCTCAAACACTCGCTGGTTGAATAGCTTGCGGTTCCTGTAGATTTCCTTTATGAAAGAATAAAAAATTAAATAACTTGTTTGCTGTCAGTTATTCATCCTTATCTTTAGTAATAGCATTATACTATTTCTTATTCAACCTTATCTTTGGTAGCTTCATTTCTATGTAGTAATGTGGTAATCTATGTTTCCAGATTCACGAAACGCTGACGTTCCAATGTACCATGGCTGAGTAGTTAAAAAGTTAAGGAAAACATTTTTTTAGCAGAGATGAAATCCTAGAATCATGCAAAATGTATGTGGGTGTGTTGGGGAAAATTTTGTTTTATATGGACATATATAGTACTGTTCTGAATGCTTGAGTGCATAAGAGACACAAAACAATATTATTGAGATCAGGAAATAACGCACCCTTACTGATTATAACATAGCCTCAGGGATACATGGTTATCGAGATGGAGCAGTAAAGGATGATCCACATGAAGGGCCATAGACATGAATACACATAAGCATAACATGAGCAGAATAAACACTTTAAATGGGGAACACTGTAGTGAATAATTGAAGACCAAAAGAGGTAACTAAATACTATACCAATACAGATATTACTGTATACCTCAACAGTCATGGAGCCCATGATTCCTCGCTGGTGGCCTTCTAGAGTTTCTGTGATGAGGGATTCAAGCTCATGTTGCTTCTTCTTGAGGAAATTTTCACAAGCGGATGCCAAAACTTCAGGGTGTTGAGTGCTGATCTTGACCTGTAGAGATTTTGTAGTTATAGTCAAATTAATGCCTTCAAAACCACAACTAGATATAAAGTGCACATCACATACTGCAAGACACTTTGATTATCTAGCTTCTCCATCTAAAGAGGTGCTTCATGACCTAAAACAAAATCTGAAATGTAATACAAACTAAGAAAAAGATCCAAGCTATTACCTGAGCTACACCAGTAACTT
>JAXIVD010009290.1:0-2500 GCA_036785275.1 Cancer borealis | reverse complement strand
GACGGAGTAGAGAGAAGAGAAGATTGATACGGCAGTTAGAGAGTTACACGAGAGAGAGAAGGAGGGGAGGCGATGGGAGGAGAGGAGAACACACACAACACACACACACACACACAACACACGACACACACACACTCACACACACACACACACACACACACACACACGCACACACATACACACACACACACACACACACACACAACACACACACACACACACACACACACTACACACACACACACACACACCACTCACAACTACACACACACACACACACATGGGTCCAAACAACTACTCCTCAGCCTAACCTAACTGTCCACGCTTGTAATTTTTAGCCACTTACTTATAAGTATGCCAGTGCCAAACATGCAGAAAAATCATGCGTTTCAAAAGATAATCACTGACACATAACTCCAAGGACCATACCTGATACTACCAGTACCTCACTGGGTCCACACGTAAGGAATATGGGGATCATCGTCTCAATTCACCGGTTTACAGGAAGCAAAAGATCTGTCTTAGCTGGCCAACGCTCTAACACACACACACACACACGCACACACACACTATCAGCTTACTGCGTCTACACTGAATCAAAAATCATCTTCCCTGGCCTGCTGAGCCCGGCTCCTGTTTTCTCTCTGCAGTCCGGGTTTTCTTGTGGTAGGCATAGGATGAGGGCCATTTATAAAGGTGGGGACTCATCTATACATATGAGATATTTTTGTGTGTGGTTTGGTTTGGTAACGTATTCCTTCAAAACTTTGGAGTTGTGAGTATTTTTTTTTGTCTATCCGGACTCCATAGTAATATTTGCGTAACTCTAAATGTGAAAGTGAAGACTATAATTTAATCTACAGTTAACATGATTGCAGTAGCCATGCAAATACGAGTATGTTTTGGCGGTGTTACACATTAAAACTTAATTTTAAAACTGTTGAAGCATATATTCACTTGTCACGTGTGTATAGTGCTGGTCAGGAATGATATTTAAAACATGCTTGCATCATATGTGTTAGTTCTTTCAATTATGGCACCATCTTAGCTGCAATTCTCTGCATTCTTTCTAATTTCAACATTGTATTTCCATGTAACGGAACCATAATATTTCCGCATGTTCCATTTCGGTCTATTCATTGACGTTATCCTTATCTAGAAAGTGAAAATGCCATTCCGTAATTTTTTTTAGCATCATGAATGTTTGTCACCATATATTATATGTATATGTTTCTCTAGTGCTTAAGTTGTCCTCATATTACCACTCCTAATTCTTCTATTGATATAATATTTTGTCCCTAACTTATAGGTCCAGGAGGGTCTCATTTCATTCGTCCATTTCCATATCACAGTTACAATTTTCGATTATTTTGTTATTTTTTTTTGCCATTAAATGCTATTTCCCATGTCTTGCTCCATTCATATATCCTGTTTATATCATTCTGTAGCTTCTCGCAATAATTGTAGTTTTCAAAGTCTTCCTTAGTAATTACGCATCATCTGCAAACAGGTTGATTGTAACTGCTTACACCTTCTGTCTTGTTAATTATGTATACTAAAAACATTATCCGGTGCTAAAAAACTATTTTCACCAACACCCCCTTTCATCGCAGAGTGACATCATCCGAAATGCATTAACAAAATAATCATGGTCAACACCCTTACCACACAGTCAAAAGTTACATACAACTGTCACTACATTACATTCTGACTAATAAAAGGGAAAACTAAAACCAAAAGAACATATGAAATGAGTTTATAATATATAATTCATACACACATGCGTATACGGTATAGAGTTATACATACAATTTCTAAACATAAACCCTAATTATATGCAGGTTATCACTAGAATTACCACTATATCTACACTCAACTACTATAGACTACTACGCTCCCATCCAAACAATGACACACTAATACTTACACAGTACAAAGACTACATGACCAGAACTTTTAAAGATTTGTGCAGACAGAAACACAGTTCAATTTATAAAATATACGCAGAGAATATCTAATGGCTAACAAACCCCAATAAAATATTTTTTAAACATAAAGAAGGAGGAGTCTTTTCAGTTTCTTTAGAAAGGATGAATCCTTTCAGTTATTTTTAGGCAACAAAATACTACCATTTTGATGCGAATCCCAACTGTGGAAGGTGAGTAAAGAAACAAGAAGCAGACTATCAGAAAGTATGGTGAAAAGACACAAAGTAATTTATCATAAAATACTACTTAGTCCAACCATCATTTTCTCATTGAAGCAGCATTATGCACAAGATACATAGTTATTCCAGCTTCAAGTGATATATGAATATCTAGTGGGACAAAACCGTGCTCAAATGAAAGTTCGGCCGAGATGAGATACACGGAATGTAGAGAATGAGAGACAGGAGGGTCCCTTGTCTATGGGAGAACCATTATACGAGTGATGTTAGCAAGGGTAGGAAGGAGGAAAAATTTCTAATTTTTAGGCTCCTTTTTCTTGCTCCGTCCAGCAG
>JAXIVD010009289.1:0-10000 GCA_036785275.1 Cancer borealis | reverse complement strand
AACGGTAGGGAATGGTAATAATCGCTGTACCTATTCTTATTTCAGCTTTTGTTTTCCATTCAAAGAGAACATACTGGCTGTTCTAGTGAAGGTTAGATAGACATGGTATAAGCTTTTCTGTTGTTATTTTTCATATTCTAAAAACATCAACATTGAACGTACGTACACATCAGTAACTTTTATAAAACATTAACTTTTGTTCCAACAGGTTCGTTCTCTCTGAATGCACATCGCACAGACAAAACAAAAGTACATCAGGCAGTATCACTAGTCCCTACCACATATCTCAAAACTTTCCTCGCATCGAAACATTATTCAGGATACGAAAATATGCGGGTAAATATGAGGTTTCCCATGATATTTTCTGATTCTCTGTGACTAGTAATCATTGGTTTGAATACTTTTAAGGACCAGATTCTACCGCCTCATCCATACATTTCCTATGAGAAAAAGTCTAGTTAGCTACAGCGTGGTGTTATTAGGCCCACCACCATCACATGAAAAGAGCAAACCTTATATTATATGGAACATGGATACACATACCATCTCTATCTGTTTATCTTTCTCTGCAAGCTTCAGATAGAAATGTACTTAAATTCGAGTTTCCAGGCACCCATAAGCCACCCTCCGTCTAGTGTTTTTTCCTTTGCATTCACCTCGCTAAGCCTCGACATCCAAACATTGAAAGACTTTTGACACGTTCTCTCATCTCGGCTTTAATTCGTACATTAAAATCATAATTCCTTTACCGCAGCCACCATACCATTCCGCTCAGTATTATTTCACACCAGATGCATGACCACAGGCTCACGATATTCATTCATTTCTCACTCGCGATGTAAAACATATTAATATATATCCACTTCCTTGCATTCTCGTCAGTATTTACACATCCATCCTTTCAACAACACTTTATAGATATATCAAAACCACATGCAATTACACACATCAGTCTCACTCCCATACTTCCAAATATTAACATGTTACGACTCTTGGTACAAATACTTCTCCACTCAAGAGGTGATTCAATGATCCTTTAATAACGTGAATATACCGTACCTGGCACCTAACATCTTTTAAAGGCAATATACATCTAAAATAATAAAAGATACTACACTTACAATGGTTCCCTTGGCCACAGTCACATAAATGTTCCCTTTCACAAGTACTTCGCTTGTTTGCCCTAGACACTCACCTCACCCTCGCTCCCCTCGCGGCTCATCACACTTGGCGTCCCTCTCACTCCATCAATCAATGCCCTTATATGAATTTTGAATACGACAAGCATTAACCTTTTCCAGCATTCAATCTCCTTTTCATCGCCTCGCTCTCTCTTATAATACAACAGAGGAGTAGGTCAGTCACATTCACCTTTCATACGCCTGCTGCTTATGTAATTGTGGGTTTTCAGCACGTAACAAAAAATGGATATTGTTCCTCAATAGCCACTCTTACCTACACTTCTGTTCTTAAAGTTTCATTCCTTTGTTTTATGTAAGCAAAGAAGTACTCTCAAATTACAATGAAGTCTTCACATTTCCAAACTGAAACATTCATCTATTTAAATTTTTTTTTTGCTGTTTATTCGCATGTATACTTGTTTATGTTTATTGTATCCTCTTGCTGATATTCATTTAGCAAAACTCACACTAACTTTTTTACTCTATGTTTCATTTTGCATTTGTTCTAGCTCGACGCACTGCTTGAGAGCACTCTTAAGAATAATGGGTTTTCTCATCATATAAATTGGCCTTGAAATACACTCTCAAATTCCTTTCTATTCTTGGGTTTGTTGCAACGACTCTACCTGTCAAGGATGCATTCCATTTAATCATCTGTTTTTCTGTTTTTTTGTTTGCCGTCTCCCTGTTTCTGTGTCTGTTTGTCTGTCTCAACGAGTTTAAATATAGAATGAGTGGGTGAGAGACATGTAGAGCTGGGAAAATAAAAACGTGCAGAAAGTTATCTTCCTACACCCAACCCCGTCCCCTCCCACAGACACCTACACAAACACACACACACACACACACATACACACACACACACACACACACACACACACACACACACACACACACACACACACACACACACACACACACACACACACACACACAGATAATAATAATAACACATACACACAAAAAAAAGAAGAAAAAAAATCCTTCCTCTACATACACATTTGATAGGATGAGGACGTGTCCCTAACGATCACCGGAGCAGTCATAATCAGATGTAGACCCAACCCTGATACACCTACCCCCCTTACCCCATCCCTTAGTGAAGAAGAGCAGCTCCTAGAAAAACCAAAGAACAATGAACGTCAAAGGAACACAAAGCAGAGAGTAAACTAAGGCGGTAATTCAAGCGAGGTCTTGTAACAAAGAATGAGAAGTAAAGCAACGTTAATAACAGAGCATAAAGGAAAACAAGCTAAGTTCAGTTCTAAGTTCAGCGACCTGGTTTGATCTCATTAGCCTTGCACGTGTGGCGTCGCCTTTCGGTGTCTATCAGTGGTAATCTCCGCATCCATCCTACGCCTTGTTTATACTTCTTTTACAACAGCATTCCATCCACACAGCAGCGCCTTCATCACCTTGATATCCACCACCCACCTCATTCACCACCACCACATCATAAACAAAAAGGGCGAACTATGAGCCAGGTTTCTTTCCCTTCATTAAAATAGTCGGTGCTACTTTGGCTTGTTATCTACAAGGAAAAAGTATCTACACCGTACAAGTTTTATTTTGGAATGATATCTACATAGTAAAACATATATCATATATATAACCTAACCTAGCCTAACCTCTAGATCGCATACCAAAGTAGACGTTCGTTCTATTGAATTATAATGAAATTGAATTGGAATGTAATAATAGATGTAGGAGTGTAAAGTATTATGCATTTCTTTCTAGGCAAGCAATGGTGAAATATAGTTTGATATTATAGTAATCAGGAAAATAAGGCCAGATTCGTGTTCAGCATAATCTAAAACCTCATTGTAAAAATTTTCATGAGATTCGGAGGTGTGGAAATTTTCACGAAATTTTGTAGGGTACACCCTTAGTTTTTTTTAGATAAATCACATATTTTGAAATAACTCAAAATGTATGGAGTTTACGTAAAAAACACATAAAATATAAAAGAAAGAGCATGAAACGTTCGTTCTATTGAGCTATACTAGAATTCAATTGGAATTTAATTATAGGTGTAGGAGTGTAAAGTATTATGTATTCATTTCTTTCATAAAATTAAAATTTTCTTCTTAGGTATTTGAATTATTGAAAAGACGATGACTTTATGATATATACATAACCAAACTCCATAACTTTACTTCTATACAATTTTCCTTTAAGACTAATATTTACGTAGTAAAATGGGAAAATCTTTTTCGACCTCAATTCTGGTGGAATTTTCGAGCCACAAAATGAAAATTCCAAATATTATAGTAAGGACAAAATTAATTCCAGATTCATGATCAGCATGCCCGAGAACCCCTTGGTACCAATTTCCATGAGTTATCCTAACCTAACCTAACCTAACTAACGCTTCCCAGCCATTTGACTTTGGCTGAAACCATTTTTTTTAATGACTCGAAAAGTATGAAGTTTACGTCAAAAATGTATGGAATAGTGTCCTCATTTCCTTCCACTCCTCGTAGGCCCTTCAATTTCACTCACTCGCAATATAGTGTAAATTGCATACCAAAGTAGATTTATGACACGTAGATAACAAGCCAAAGTAGCACCAAATAGTCATCTGCTGTGACCTCAATCAACTTAACACATAACAACTCCAAGACCAGTCACACCTCAAACCATTATTATCAACTACTTACTTGTATAAAATGTTTTAATTTCTCATATTTATAGTCTTTTAATGAGAGAAAGAGAGTGAGTTGTTTATGGATTGGTGACACAGTGAAAATGAGTTCTCCCTTCACGTATTAATAATGTTAACAAACTGACCGTCAGCAACAGGACTAATACTCTATCATTAGCGTACAATCTTCACATTCAGATGGATAAAAACAAGTTCGTTAGCATGACAATTTTTCCACGTACAATCAGATCCCACAAAACACTGAAAAAAAAAAATAGATCGCTGATGATTTGAGTGCTGGCGCCACACACATACACATACACACATACACACATACATACACACACACAGCGTTCATGTGTTTCCTGGCAACATCAGTAACACACTTTTCCAGGATAGAACAGCCAGTGCCGTCCTGCAAATGGCAGTTCAATGGCAGCAAGTCGGAAGAAACGGTTGCACGTATGGTCTGTCATTTTATATCAATCTCTTTACTGTTAAAATGCACCTTTCTTTTATGGTCGTTAACTCCTTTATTACCTGAAGCAGCTTCGAATGAGTTTTTTTGTCAAGTAAAGCAAACCTTGAAAAACATAAATCATGGGCTCCAATTAGCCACAAGCTGCTCATGTCACAACACTTCTTCCCTAATTACTTGTACGTTGTATTAGTAGTAATATAATAAGGTATCATGTCGCCCATAATAGTAGTCACATTCGTTTTTAAATTCTTCCCGATGGCCTGACGCATGGATAAGTTTTGAGCGCCTCAATTATCTGGTGTGGTTATCCCCTCCGGTGGCAGCTGTCTCGTACCAAGAGGAGCACAGTTTACAACAGTGCCCCAGGCAAAGTGTTCTTGGCAAGTTGTCTTATCTCATCACTAACTTTACTCTTTACAATGTGAGGTTATTATTCATGAAGTTGCAGCAAATTATGTCTCCTGCTGCATTATTGCCTTCAGAGATACAATATATTTTAGAGGTTTCCATGTTTGCTTATGAACTAAAACCCTGTAAGTGTATTCTTTAACGACATATTAATTTCCTGTAAGACGATTATCTTTAGTGGAATGTGAAAATGTCATATTATGGAGTTGTTAAGGAAAAATGGTAAAGCAATGTAACTACGGCACTCTTGGACTTTTAAAACCAACTATTGCATCGAGGTGAACCATACAGTATATCCTGTTTCAGATATTTAATGTAACTCTTTTCTCTACACTATAATCATTTCTCTAATCTTCAGTCTACTCCTATAGATTACTATGTCAAGACGCATGATTCACAGCCTTCTGCTCCTCATTCCCTCCAGCTTTACCATCTTCGCTCGACATCCACTCAACACAGGTGCCTCCTTTCCTTTCCTCCACCCACCGAAAAAGAACTGTCTACCTGTTGCTTTGGATTTACTGGCTCACTGCTCGACGCTCGCACGGTCGTGGTGAAACATAAGTGAGCAGCATAATGCTATGACCTCGAACAATGTTAACCGATTCTGCGACAATTTCCTGCATTTATTTTGTCTAGTTTTAACAAATTTTTGTCGCCTATAACTCACCACGACAACGGGTGTCCACTGTAGACAAATTTCGGTTTCTCTTTCTTTCCTTGCTTCATCATTAGGCTTATAAGGGGTTTGTGAAATAGTTCGGTAACTGGTGCGATAATTATGTGAGTGTTTGAATGACCGTGAAGGAGTGAAGGAGTGAACGTGCGGGCGAACGAGAGTGGTTGGGGCGTGATTGGGGTTGATGTTTCGGTGCCTCGACTCCCGGTGGTGACTGTTGCGAGCCATCGTGGGGCCCACTGCCTGCACCCGTTTTAGATAAAAATCCATTCCTGCAGTTCTCGATATATTTTCGTAATTCACTTTTCACTCGAAAGACTGAACCTGGAAACTCTGATCTGGGTATAATTGTCTATTCCATGGACGCAATCTGAGCTTAAATTTCAGCAATGCACAATAGGGTCCAGGCATCATTTTTCATCTGGATATAGATCACTGCACTACATCATATTTCTCTTGAGAAGCGACATACAACTAATGATGATGGTCACTGGTTGCCTTTCCAGGATTTGCTTCTGTTATGAATCGATTATTTTTCAAAGAGCATCCGATCCAGATAGATTATTGACGAGTCTTCCAACATGATCCATCAGCTAACGTCTGTCTCGCACAATATTCCTACAGTTTTCACGAGGAGAAACGAACACAAAGACACAAATCCAATATCACAAATCAAGTTCAGTAAACAAAACTATTTTTTTTGTGTTCTACATTATTTCATCATCCCTTTGTTTTGACTCCCCATTGTTTACATACGATATTCCTCACCATCGCAAAACATGTCCTGCAGTTTATCATCAGCAAAACCCAAACCTATGAATTCCCGCCAAACTCTTCCGTTCGTAGTCTGCCAGTACTCGTTCACTTGACTAAATAAACGGCGACATGGGAGCCACAGATCAGACACAGCTCATGAATCAAGGGAGCAACCTCATCTAAATTTTTGACGGGATGTGGGAAGTGGAGAAGTAGGCGAGGACGGAAGGGCCCCATGCAGCTGCGACACACTTGGAGAGAGTATAAAAGAGAGGACTGAAATTAGCAGCGAGGAGTGCAGCAAGGCAACCCTCACCCCTGTAAGACCTGCTCGCTAATAGGATGGACTCCCTCTCTGCAATCGGTTCTCGGGCGGCACAGTTACCTGGTGTGGATCTGAAGGAAGTCACACTAACATTTTCAAGCGTTCTGGTCCCTTTGTGTTGCTGTGGGATGGAGGTGGAACAAGGAAAGCAAATTCGTTGTCAGGGAAAATCTTATCTATCACGAGTCCATTTTTATTTTTTACCTATCATGATTTCTTTTTTGTTTTGTTTTCAAGCATAACTAATGTGAGTCCCAATCCTTAGCGTCTGTCTGGTAAAAGTTTGTTGACGGATAAATCTGGAGGAATGCATGGACGGCTCATTTTCCTCATTTCTTGCATTGACGCGAGATAATTATCCATTTCACAATTATTACTCTCTCTCTCTTCTCTCTCTTCTCTCTCTCTCTCTCTCTCTCTCTCTCTCTCTCTCTCTCTCTCTCTCTCTCTCTCTCTCTCTCTCTCTCTCTCTCTCTCTCTCTCTCTCTCTCTCTCTCTCTCTCTCTTCTCTCTCTCTCTCTCTTTCCGCAAACTTTTCTAAACACTCCCTTAACAATTCCCCAAAACTTATCCTCTCCTTTCCAATCCTCTCACCCACAACGCCATAACCACTGACACTTATCCATCTTTCCTTATCTCTTTCTATTTATATCCACACCAACCCTGCATTCACCTCTTTTATCTCTTTTACCGTTTCCCATAACTCATTTTTCAAGACAATTGCTAAACCCTCTCTTGCACGCAGCCTCTGAAACACTCCTGTTTTTACCCCTTTAAATGCACCAAACTTTTCCTCACCCTTGCCTTTTACTTTAGTTTCACCGTAAAAAAAACCATCACATTTTGGCCCCTTTCATGCATAACGCCACCGATCTCATTTATCTTTTCATGCTGGTTACATCCACGCACATTCAGGCAATCCCAATCTTAGGTCTTTTCTCTTTGTGTTCTTGATAATGGGTAATACCAGGGGTAGGGATCCCAGTCCTCCTTCCTCGTCCCTTTTAGTCGCATTCTACAGCACGCAGGGAATTCAGATACAAGCACTCTACGCTGCACATCCATATCCCTATGTATAATAATAATAATAATAATAATAATAATAAAAATAATGGTAATACTAATAATAATAACCATACTACTACTACTACTATTACTATTACTACTACTTCTAATAATAATAATAATAATGATAAACAACAACATAAACGAGGTAAGGCTGCACAGTTCTGGTCGTTCCCTCGTCCCTGCGTTGCGGAGCGAAGTACCTTTCCTGGTCCCGTCCTGTTAACCAATTTTCAAGCCGTCACAGGCAATTTTCGTCCAGGCTAACCCTTCCACCCCTCCCCAGGCCACCCGCGTCCTTCTCGCGCCGCCCTGTCCTTCCTCGCACCACACTTCCCTTGCCAGTATTTAAACCATTCCTACCACGGCTCTTACGCTCTTTTCAACACCACATTGGCAACGGTCCAGTAGTAGTAATAGTAGTAATTTTAGTTGTAGCAATAGTAGTAGTAGTAGTAGTAGTAGTAGTAGTAGTAGTAGTAGTAGTAGTAGTAGTAGTAGTAGTAGTAGTAGTAGTAGTCGTAGTAGTAGTAGCAGTCGTAGTAGTAGTAGTAGTCGTAGTAGTAGTCGTAGTAGTCGTAGTAGTAGTCGTAGTCGTAGTCGTAGTCGTAGTCGTAGTAGTAGTAGTAGTAGTAGTAGTAGTAGTAGTAGTAGTCGTAGTAGTAGTAGCAGTCGTAGTAGTAGTAGTAGTCGTAGTAGTAGTCGTAGTAGTCGTAGTAGTAGTCGTAGTAGTAGTCGTAGTCGTAGTCGTAGTAGTAGTAGTAGTAGTAGTAGTAGTAGTAGTAGTAGTAGTAGTAGTAGTAATAATAATAGTCGAATGAAAAAGACCTACACCAAGGCACATTGAAAGCAGATGTTACTTAATGGATGTGGCGCAGCGTGTGTGGTGCATTCCGACAGTTTCATTAGCAGCGAGAGCCTTTACAAGTACGCGGACACCACCTCAAGCCCAGACCACCGTGAGCCTACCATTCCTAAAGTCCGCGAGGCATACCATAGCGGCTCTCACGATGGCTCTGCACCGGCCACCCACAAACACCACACATCCACACAATGCCCAGGAGATTCAAGAAGCAAATCAGCGGAAAATCCATGGAATTTCGAGCTCTGAGCCAACAAACCATTGGATTTACTTGCCTTTGAGTTTTGCTTGGTGTCAGTAGCCAGTTTTCTATCTAAAAAGCCCCTGACCTTAGCACAATATCATTACCATAATTACATTCATTGCGGGTGGGAGAGAATGGCGGCAGTGACTGTAGGGAAATGAAACGCCTCAACCCTCACACTGACAAAGATAGCCAACCAAGAATACATAATAATAATAATAACGACAATAATACAAATACTATTATTATCTACTACATACTACTACTACTACTACTACTACTACTACTACTACTACTACTACTACTACTACTACTACTAAAACATAATAATAATAATAATAATAATAGTATCAATAAAATCACGTTACCTTCACGCCTCGCTGCCTCGCCTTCCTACCTGCATACTAATATGCAAACTTTCACGCAAGTTCTTGCAGTCAACTTGTCAAGTCCAGTGGATACGAGACAATGTCTTCCCTTGAGTAGGAGGAGGAGGAGGAGGAGAGAGAGGAGGAAGAGGGAGAGGAGGAGCCGAGCAGCAGCAAGCAGCAGGTGCGCAGTAAGCAAGAGAGTAGGAGGAGAGAGGAGGAGAGAGGATGAGTAGGGGCGTGCAGGAAGAGAAGATAGGTAAGCACAAACCGGCCAAATAATAGTTACACATTTTACAATATATTCAAAAAAGTGAATGAAATCGAGCAGCCATTTCCCCATTTTCTGAATAAAGCCTGAGGACTGCACTAACGATTTAATTTCACCTCGGTGAAAAGAAAATATATACAGTAAACTGGAAACAAAATAAGTAATACTGAATCACTAAAATATTCCCATGATGTATGCCTTCTTTCAGAGATCTACGTGACGACCTCAATTTCCACAAAACCAGTATTCAGTTCCTAATAATTGACGGGGGAGGAGAGAGAGAGGAGGAGAGGAGGAGGAGGAGAGGAGTAGAAGATAGAGAGAGATGGCAGGAGAGGAGGAGTAGATTGAGAGGAAGGAGGAGGAGGAGGAGAGGATGAGAGGAGGTAGGAGTGAGGATGGAAGTGAGGGGAAGAGGATCAGATAGATTCACCAATCGTAGTCTTTCTGAGCTCATACAATAACACAAAGTATGAAGAAGAGAGAGAGAGAAGAAAAAAAAAAAAAAAAATAAAAAACTCTTGTATCAAAATATAGCCTGACGTCGGCTCTCTCGTTGGACTGTAGACACTCAACACCTCGGCGCTCCATCAAGGGCACAAAGGGGTCAGAGAGAGACAAAAGTTACTAGAGGGATAGTCTTCCTTGCTAATGAAGTCTGCGGGTGATGTGATACGTATCGACACTGGTCTAGATGTGATCTTGAGAGTCAACAC
>JAXIVD010009288.1:0-12500 GCA_036785275.1 Cancer borealis | reverse complement strand
CACACACTCTGTCCTAATTCCCTCTTTTAGCGGCCACATCCCCGCCAATCACCTTTATCAGTGGTTACACCTGATTTACGGCAACAGTGGGGAGGAATTAGTATTATTTCACACCACCAACGTATTACACATAAAACAATACAGCTTTTCACCGCGTTCAAAGCATCGTACTGAAACTTTATTTGGCTGTAATCCAACTGGTAATCCTTCATTCTCAAACATTCCTGAAGTATAGAATGGAATGAAGTATAGAATGGAAACTAAAACTATTAACACACATACAGACACATATAGAAGTCAGTGTCAGCCAGTGTCAGCCTCCCTACCCATCATGTCGTCACCTTAACACGAGCATCAGTCAGCCGCCCGTCACCTGGCTACCTTACACCTGTTTGCCGCTACCCTCCTCCCTCCCTCCCCCCTCCCTCCCTCCCCCTTCCCTCCCTTCCTCCCTCCCTCCACCCACGCCGCTAATTATCCTAATAAAAGCTCATTAATTCCACTGGATATCCGTGTCTGAAAGGATTAGGTGCAAATCATAGCATTAAATTACATTAAGTGACACATTTTTTCGCGTCTATTTTTTTTGGTTTTTGGCATCGATCACACACACACACACACACACACACATGTCATCTGTAAAAAATATATTAATTTCGTCTCAAATGAAATCCGTGTGTGTCGCCCTAGCCAGCCAGCCATCAGGTTTTTTTTTTTTTTTTTTTTTTTTTTTTTTTTTTTTTTTTTTTTTTTTCTGCTGGGAGTAACAAGTTTGAGGTTATCCAGCTAACAATAGGGTAAAGAGATAAGGAAAAGGGATCAACAAAACAAAACAAAACAAAAGGATGTCGTGTGCTGGTTTGAGTAAGATGCGATAGTGTTAGATGGCTAGACAGTGAGTGTGTGTGCGGTAAACAGCTCGGCGTAAACACTCATAAACAACAACAACAACAACTTCACCGCAGACCACGGGAGCAATCAAGAAAAAAAAACACACACACACACACACACACACACACATACACGTTATAATCACAAAATAAAAGATAAACGGGAAAAGACCTAGCTAGCTTAATTAAAAACACGAGAGGACTCCCACCACGCCCCCCCCCCTTCTCCTCCCTTCCAGCCGGTCCTTCGCTGCCCAACCCAAGTGAACAACATTTAGTCGCCAATTGCAAACTTTTAGCCCGTCCTCGTGGGGGTGTTTCGCAAGTTGCCTCGTCGTTCTCGCAAAAGGCTGGTAGGTAGGTACTGAGGCAAGGGGCAAAGAGGGGGGTAAGGGGAGTAAGGAGTTTTAGGCACAGGAGGGATGTTTGGGTGAATGTGTGGATGTGTGGAGTGGAGTGGGTGTCAGGGTGGAGGATGTAAGGAAGGGATACGGAAAGAAGTGGAGCGAGGAGATACAGGACAGTTGTATGTGAGAGAATACAGTGGGATGAAGTGAGACAAAGATGTTATGTTGGAAGGTTGTGAAGATGATGGTGGTGTGAGGTAGTTAGGGAGTATTGTGAGGTGGTGGTGAGGCTGTAGAACGAGGATGTGTGGTACAGGGATTAAGTTGTGTGGCAGAAGTGTGGTAGGGAAGGTAAGTGGTTATGTGGTAGAAATTAGCAGTAAGTGTGGTACAGACAACATATAGGACAGTGATATGATATAGAGTGTAAATCTGCTATGTGGTGAGAGGTTAAGAGACAGGCAAAGGGTGTAACAGACATGAGAGACAAAAGTTTCCATACACACACAACAATGTAGAGATGCAGTAAAGACGCTTATAAAGGCTAGGCAGCACAAAGCAGGGCAGAACATTGCAGAACATTGCGTATTATATGTGTTAGTTCGCAGGGCAGGACAGTATAGATGAAGACATGTGTTGGCTAGCAAGACACAGCCATTTGAACGCCATTTCCTGTGAGTGTGAGACGCAGCCAGTTGGGAGCGAGGGTCCATCATGATAGTGTGTTGTATGACGTTATATCACAGTCAACCAAAGCATATCAAAGTGAATGATTTTTAAATGAATCTTGAGTCTTGTAACAGATAAATTCAGAAGCTAATATAAATTCCCGACGTGTGTGTCTGTGTAGTTCTCTTTTCATTCCCTTTAACAGATATCAGAAAGTTACACTCATTATCTAAACTAAAAGTATGCTAAGTATGAGTTCACAGCAGGCATCACCAGACACCAGCACCAAGAATACCAACAGTACCGCGCACCACTAAACACTACGCTTCCACATGCCCTTCAAACCCTTCCTACTGTGCCTTGTCCTTCCTTGCCCCGCTCCGTGCCTCCCTACTCTACGTCGCACTGTGCACCCGGAACTATTATAACAAGCGTCGGGCAGGCGTGGCATGGGCGAGGGTACTAAAGGAAGAGGCTTGGGTATGATGTTGACGGAGGAGAGTTAGGTCCGAGTCAGGGTGTTGCCAGGTGACAAAGTCTAACTAAAACTCGTATTGATGGTGTCTGAACAGCTTCCTTATCGCCTCCCTGTATCTTGGTCTCTCCTTCCTTCCCGCCGCCACCTGCACCCAGCCAACCAGCGTCACGTGACCATTAAATAACAAAGCTCTTTGTAATCACCGTCCTGAGTGAGTTGTCGTGTTATTTTAGCAATTAGCAATTACCAAACTGATAATCAGCAGCAGTAAATAATTCATTAGCGTACACACACAGACATACACACACACACACACACACACACACACACACACACACACACACACACACACACACACACACACACACACACACACACACACACACACACACACACATACACACACACAAACACACAGTAGACGAAAGGAGCACCACCTATCACAAAAACTCGAACAGAATAAGTAGGGAGCGATAAGTAAATCAGAATCATTGAGTGTATTGAGTGTCCAGGGTGTGAACAAGGATACAACACACACAACACACGCAACACACACACACACACACACACACACACACACACACACATACACATACACACACACACACACACACACACACACACACACACACACACACACAAACACACACACACACACACACATACACATACACATACACACACACCCACAACACACACACACACACACACACACACACACACACACACACACACACACACAACAACAACAACACACACACACACACACACACATAACACACAACAACACACAACACACAAGGATGAAAGCAAAACACAACAACAACAACAACAACAACAACAGGGCACAAGGCTGACGCTCACTTGTAAGGCAATGAATGTGTGTTTGTAAACAGCCTATCTTGATGAGCTTGTACGTGACTAATGCAGACCAGATGCGGAAACAAATGAGTAATAACGATAATGATGATAACAAATAATGATAATAATAATAACAATATCTCATGATCATTAAGTAACATCAGCCTCATTAAAGCTTCCTATCTTTTCAGTTGGTTGTAAAACTTATATTATGTAACCTAATTGCCACTTGGAGTTAGATTAGCCTCCTTCACCTTGACCTTGTTGTATAACCCTGTCTTGATAACCCTGTAATGCACTCTGCCAAGGGGAAGGAAGAGGTGAAGCGGTGCAGGTGATTCGGTAACATTTGTGTAGAGTGGAGGAGGGAAGGAGGGTGTGATGTAAGGGATGTACAATGGACGAGGGGAAGGAGAGGGTGAAAATGATGCAAGACGAGCTGCTTTTTACATCAAGGCGTCAGGAACATAAGAGTAGTAGGAGTGAAATATGATGGTGAGAAGTAATATGGAATGACACAAAAGTATATAGGCATAAAATACTTGTCTCATCCTCACCACTATATTGCATTCATTTGTCTTCTTTGCAACACTATACAGTATGTTATATAAAGACGAGAGTATTAAATGATTGCCAAAACAAAACATTAATACAACGGATAGTCTTGAACATAAAGTACATTCTGCAAACGTAAATTTTATCGTAAATCAGTCACCTAAAAATCATGAACAAGATTACTCAACTATATAGAATAATGAGTATTGTAGTTCTGAATTATGAGTCTACTTAACACAAATACAAAAACCTCAAGAATCGAAGAAGAAAATAATTGGTTTTCAAAATAACTACAGTCTGGCTTCTTTTTAAAATATTAACAACCTAAGAAAGAAAATTTACCAAATGCAGGATCTCAAAATAATAATAATCTTGTCTAGTAACCAAGAAAAATATTGCCAACCTAGTTAACTAAATTATTTATCAACACACACACAAGACTTCATAATGAGGCTGATTAGGTTTTCATAATTTGTGTTAATTGCTGTTACATAACGAATCGATCAAGTTCTCAATACATTAAAAAATGATGTGTTGATATTAGAATGTTGCTTTTGTCAAGGAACTTTTGTTTGTTGTTATTTGTCTGTTGTTTTATGTTTGTTGTTGTTTGTTTGTTTGATCTCTGTTGTGTCCTGCAAGGCTGTGTGCAGCAGACAGCCTCACACTCGCCTTCACTTTGACACTATTTTTACGTAAATTTACACTATTATGAAGAAAAAAACATACTTAGGATGTTATACTTGAAACGCATCTATGGAATGAAGCTCGATATAGTACATAGACTTTGATAACACAATACTATACGGGTTTTCGACTCAATAATCAGTGCGTGTGAAGACAGAAAGTCAGAGGCAGTGCAGAGGTGTGATCCTCGCGGGGCTGCAGAATTAAATAGTCTCCCTAAACTAGATAGCTATAGAGCCTATAGTTCTGCTAGGGTTAACGAGGAAGTGCTGCTCCTCTCACCAAGAAGCTGCCGTGAGCCAGGATCGAACTCGTAACCTTTAAGCCACGAACCATAAAGCCATCAGACCCTCTTGCAGGTGTCTGGCCTGAGCCACACGACATCTAGCGGCTAAGAATCTTGAAAAGGCAACGTTATCATAGCTATCGCATGATAAGTGGTTATCACAGATGATAGTGCACGGCATGTACGTACAGTACGTCTGCTGAGTGCCTCCACGCTGTTCTCCTGACGCAGCCTATTACCTGTTGTCCTTCCCTGCCTAAGTCTCCTCCAGACTGTACTGTGGCGGTGGTTCGTACGTCTCCTCAGCAGCGCCTCGCCAGACACAAGGACGGTGGTGTACTTGCAGGAGTCAGACGCGGGAAGGCAGGACGGAAGTGACGGGCGGGGCAGGCGTGGTGTTAGCAAGAATTACACAGCAGTCCACCGTGTTACTTAAACCCTGATGCTGTATAACGCCCTTGTGACTCCTGTGACAAACTAAACTTCGGGTTGGAAATGTTCAGGTGAGGTTTTTCGCACTGTTGTCATTATTAAGTTAAATTCCAAGGGTTGTCAATGTATTTTTTCTTCTTCAAATCACTGATAACCTTGAGTCGCCAAGCGTCTCTTCACAAGCTGATGCGTGTTATCATTCACTTTTTCCTTAGAACTTGAACTAAACTAAATTGATTCAAGTTTCCTCACATTAAATCCACAATACACAATACAATTCAATACAATCCAATGCACAACATGGAGTTCTTGTTCTGAATTTCACGTGAATCTTTGCATCCGTACATCAGATCCATTTCAAAGTCTGCCAATAGTTTAGTGATCTCATGTGAATAAACCCAACACCACTTCCTCGTTATTACGCTAGTCAGGCCTAAACAAAAATCCTGTTTCCCGCTAGATAGACCTCCACAGTTCCTTGCGTACCTGACACTCCACAGATGAGCCAAAAACGCATCCCAATGACAGTGATTACAGAAGGTGAGTTTGATAAGAAATTAAGCCAAGGTTATTCTTACACTTTCGGCGTGATGGTCAGTGAGTGAGTCAGGCAGGCAGTCAGGCAGCCTCTCAAGCATCAAGGATTATTGCAACAGTCACAGTAAGGACACAAAGCGATATACTATGAAGCAAACAAGTGTGGAAGATGGTTTGCACTTTCTAATGATGCCAAAATACGAAAGGTTTCCACATACATATAAACAAAATCAAAGGAAGAATGAGATGATCTGAACATAATGTCAGTATAGTGTATGGTGTGTATGGTGACGGTAACACACACACACACACACACACACACACACACACACACACACACACACACACACACACACACACACACACACACACACACACACACATACACACACACACACACACACACACACACACACACACACACACACACACACACACACACACACACACATCACAAGGCTTTACCAATACAACTTCAACCACGTGTCGCTACGCCTCACCTCTAGGGACTCATCCGCCTGTGTCATCCAACAGGGGCGAGGTTAGGCGAGGCTCCGGGGTGGTGTGTGGCAGCAAGGGACTAACACAACATCACCAGCCTCACTCACTGTTAACTCTACTGTGTGACCAGAGTTTTATTATTTATATTCACACAACATGGGACTCTTCGGTATTTTTCTTTTTTCCATTTCATTGATTTTTTTTCTCTTCTTCTCCAAGCGTCAGAATGTTGCTTCTCAGAGTACTCATTAAAGGGAAAAATGTGTTAGGATGTTAATGAAGGTGTTAAGAGTGGTATAGTTAAGTAAAAGTTGTTGGAGAGAGAGAGAGAGAGAGAGAGAGAGAGAGAGAGAGAGAGAGAGAGAGAGAGAGAGAGAGAGAGAGAGGAGAGAGAGAGAGAGAGAGAGAGAGAGAGAGAGAGAGAGAGAGAGAGAGAGAGAGAGAGAGAGAGGAGAGAGAGAGAGAGAGAGAGAGAGAGAGAGAGAGAGAGAGAGAGAGAGAGAGAGAGAGAGGGGTAACACACAACAGTACCTCATCTATAAGTTATAGATCAAATAATCAAGATTCAGTTTGCAAAAATAATGAAAAATAACTCTCTCTCTCTCTCTCTCTCTCCTCTCTCTCTCTCTCTCTCTCTCTCTCTCTCTCTCTCTTCTCTCTCTCTCTCTCTCTCTCTCTCTCTCTCTCTCTCTCTCTCTCTCTCTCTCTCTCTCTCTCTCTCTCTCTTTCTTTCTCTCTCTCTGCACATGCAACACTATCTCTAAACGCGTCATACAAAACACTGTCACACCAACACACTTGTCTCCTCGTTTGGGGCCGTGTATTGCATCATAGGTGTTGCGTCATGTGCCGGGGTGTTGCATGCTGCCCACATTGCCTAGCTATGGGTAAGGAGGGGTGGTGGTGTTGCTGTGTTTGTGTAAGGTGGTGGTGGTGGTGTTGCGAAGGGAGGCTCATAGAGGGGGGGAGTGATCAGGGGTGTAACTTGACTGCGAAACTTGACTCTGCTGGTCACGCCCTGGCACGTGTGTGTGTGTGTGTGTGTGTGTGTGTGTGTGTGTGTGTGTGTGTGTGTGTGTGTGTGTGTGTGTGTGTGTGTGTGTGTGTGTGTGTGTGTGTGTGTGTGTGTGTGTGTGTGTGTGTGTGTGTGTGTGTGTGTGTGTGTGACGTCACGGTGATGCAGGAAACACAGTAAACATAGTAACGTGTGTTTGGTGTTCGTTGTGTGTTGAGTTTCAATGGTCATTGACGTTTAATTGTATGGCGGCAGAAAGGATTGTGGAAGGATGTTTGAGGTGAAGCAGCTTGAATGGTCTTCCTCCTCCTCGTTATTGTCTTTGTTTCAGAACGTGTTGTTAGAGATGAAACAATTTGGAAAACACTGACCAACGGTATGAAATGGATGTGATCAGCCAATGTTTTTATTTACAGTCAGTAGTGTGCTCTGGCGGCGGTGGCGGCGACCGTACCCGCCTGATAGCCGTTATCAGTGCTGTCCACCGTTGGTGGTGGGAAGCCTCGGCCGTCAGTACCGAGGAAGAGTGAGTCCCTACCGCACACCAACGTGAGTTCCTGCCACACACCACCCCTGCCCGCACACCACACGCCACCCTGCCTCACCTAAACCATCACTGCCCTGCACGCTCAACCCACCAGTGTTTGTTTAGGTTGACGTGGATGTGTTGGGTGAGCACTGAACAGCGGACTGTGAGTGACACTAGAAGGTGACGCTGTAGGGCAGCGTGTACTCTGTCGTAGCGGCGCGAGGCATGGGTCGTGGGTGAGTGAGGCGCACACCAGAAGACACCAGTACCCCAGCGATGACCTGCATCTGTGAGTCAACGTGGCGCGCGCTGTGTGTCCTGAAGGAGGCCTTGAACGCGCCCCTGCACCTCCGCAGGTGATGCGGAGCCTCTCGCTAACTCTTGTAACAACTCCAACATCTCCACCCACTCCTCCAACTTCAACCTTCAGGACCATGTTATCGAGGGTGACTTGGGCATCAACAACCAAGGCTTCCAGGGAGACACCTTCTCCCATGGACGCCTTGTCCTTAACTTCATTGACCCGGTTACCGAGAGCCTCACGGAGACAGCGGACACTGGACCAACCGAAGTGATCTCACCGAGGTGGACCTTGGTGATGGCCCGGCCACGGACTGTGTGGACAGTGGCCGAGGCACAGGTCCCCCGGAGATCGACCGTTCAGACTCCGGCAGCACGACACTGGAGTCTGGGTACGGCCGCTCCCTCGACGACAGCAACAGCTCCTCGTCACCGGAGCCGTCAGTCGCCGTGGCACACCATGACACACCCAACTCCGGCGTGAGTACCGTCACTTTGACCCCCGTGAAGCCTTAGACCACTCTTCCCTTAACACTTATTTGCATCCTTTCTCAGCTAAGCTACGAGAGAGAGAGAGAGAGAGAGAGAGAGAGAGAGAGAGAGAGAGAGAGAGAGAGAGAGAGAGAGAGAGAGAGAGAGAGAGAGAGAGAGAGAGAGAGAGAGAGAGAGAGAGAGAGAGAGAGAGAGAGAGAGAGAGAGAGAGAGAGAGAGACAGACAGACAGACAGACAGAATAAAAAAAAAATGCGTGTCAACCATCACCATCTAGAGGCGTGGAGGGGGACGGGTGAAGGGTGGGGTGGGGACGAGGCGTCCTGCCTGTGACACAATAATGCTGCACTGATGACGCAAGGCTCGTGGGTAAACAAATCAGCCATGCTCTTCCTTCCCTTCCCTTCCCTTCCCTTCCATCACTACGCACCTTCCTTCTCTCCCTCTCATGCTATCTTTCCTCCTGTTCCTTCCCCAATACTCTTAGTTACCTCGACGTAGAAGCAGCGTCCCTAGGCACTCGTACTCTAAGGTCTTATTCTTAGGTCATCCTTGAACGTCTCCACTCGAGGGTTACAGTGGGTGGAGGCGGCGACGGCGTGTTAGCGACGTGTTTGAATTATGTTGACAGCTCGTTGACCCTCTAATAGGCTTGTTAAATACATCTTAAAGCACCATTGAGATTGAGAGACGCAGTTTACGCAATTAAATTCAGTTTCTACAGTTACATGCTATTCATAATTCACATCTTCCTTATTTTCCTTATTGTTTGGGCCTAATGATTGCATGAATTATAATTATACCTTGATTAATGCATGAAAGCTATTAGGATACATTGTCTGTACACCTGACTCCTTCTCTTACTACTTTGGCACACTGTGTATACCTGGACACAACCCACGAAACACTGACACACACACTCTCTATCTTTGTTATGTTTACGTTATCCATTCCCAGCACGAAGGTTGGATCAAGTGTTTGGGCTAAAGGAGGAGAAACACACTCAAGGCCGTGTGAGAATAGAATAACTTGATATTAGTAGACCATGACAGCTAAAGAATAAAAGGGAATACTTGGATACTTCATATTCATTACCAAGTAGGTTTAGTATAGGTCACAGAGGGATCGAAACTATTTTAAACACGATCAGAGTCACGATATGAATACAAAAACATATATAAAAAAAATCGGCATAAAGGTGAACTTAACCAAACATTGAAAATCTAGACAAAACATTACAATGACAACAAACAAACACACACACTCGAGGTCAGTGAATTATAATTACTCTTCACACACACACACACAGACACACACACACACACACACACACACACACACACACACACACACACACACACACACACACACACACACACACACACACACACACACCTAATGGAGGGTAAGGACTATATGATAAGCAGTTCATAAGTGACATAACATAACCTTTTCTTCGTAACCCTTTTCCCCACCCCTGATGACTTGACTGACTGTCTGACTGTCTGACTGACTGACTGACTGACTGATTTTGACTTGACTGACTGACTGACATATTCCATCATCTAACTATTAAGAGGAAAGGAAACATTTGATTCAAACGCCTTGACTCCCTTCAGGCTGGCACACGACGCTCTCAGCCTGACGAGATGGAGGGGTCAGGGGAGGAAGGGGACAGGGAGAGGGAGAGGACAGGTGAGGGAGGGGGGGGGCAGAGAGGGGAGGGGAGGGAGGGAAGAGGTTAGGGAGGGGATCAGGGGAGGGAAGGGACAGGGGAGGGAGGGGAAGGAGCAGTAGGAGTGAGCGTTGTCGAGTCAGGGAATAAAAAATAGAGAAAAAAATAATAAAAACTGTAATCTGTTATCCCTTATCTGTACCTTAAAGAGCTATTAAACACGTGGAAGTTTTTATGTAAGTGTATCATGAAATTAAGTATTTTTTATCATTCTAATTATCATTATTACTTAACTATTTCTATTAATACAACTTACTACTACTAACTTATCTTCACTTCATTATTTCGTCTTCCTTATTATTTCTTCCTAGTTTACTATCCTATTCATTACACATCCTTCCTTCTTTCTCCCCCTCCTCCTCCTTCCTTCCTTCCCTCCCTCCTACCTCCTTCCTTCCCTCCCTCCTTTCCTCCTTTCCTCTCTTGCTCCTTCCCTCGCTCCATCCCTCCCTCCCTCCCTCCATCCTTCCTTTCCTCCTTCCATCCTTCCCTCCTACCCTTCTTCCTCCACCCACCCACCCTCCCTCCCTCCCTCCTTCCCTCCATCCTTTCAGTCGGACACACGCACCTAAATCACACCCTGACTCATCCCAAAGTGTTCATCCACTCATACACACGTGGACTTTTTCCTCATGGTAGAGTGAGTCACCTTCTTTTATGACAGGTGGTGATGGTGGTGGTGGTGGTGGTGGTGGTGGTGGTGGTGGTGTCAGTCATTCCCACCACCACCATCACCACTATCACCACCACCACCACACAAATTAACAGGTGTAGTGTACTATGCTATTTCTCATCACTCATCACCATACTCTCCTCACCTTCTTCCCCCAACAAAAGTCTTCATCATCATTCTCTACTGCCTCATCACTCTTTCATCACATTTTCATCGCCGTCCACCAAGTTACAAATTCCCCTTCCACTCACACATTACTATTAAACTTCCCTCTCTTTTTATTTTTTTAATTTTGCTGTTCTTGCTTTTTTTTCATAATAATTCATTTAATAATTTTTTTCTACTTCTCCTTTTTCATGTTTCTTATCTTCATTCCTTTAATTTTCTTTCGTTCTCTATGTCCTAATTTTTTATCCTTTTTCAATTTTTATCTATTTTCCCAATCATAATCATCTCCTGCTCCTCCTCCTCCTCCTCCTCCTCCTCCTCCTCCTCCTCCTCCTCCTCCTCTTCTTCTTCTTCCCTGTTCTCACGTCCTTCTCATCCTTCTGGTTCTATCTTTATCCTTCTCCTCCTCTTATCCTTCCTTCATTATTGTCATCTTCCTCATCTTCGTCTCGTGTTTCTCCTCCATATAATCCCTCCAACCACTCCTCTTCCTTATCTTCCTAACTCCTCCTCCTCCTCCTCCTCCTTGTCCTGTTATCCACGTTCCTCCTCCGTGATCATTATCTTATCAGTCTCCGAGGAATATGTGCGCCTGTCACCACACACACACACACACACACAACACGCACACATGTATTACCGTTAATCCCTTCTTTCAACAGGTAAGTAAGACTGCAATAAAATCTATATCATTAACCTTAACCTTTAACCCCTTTTTTCTACCCTGACAGTGCACTATACTTTTCATAACCCTTCCTTACTTTACCTACCTTTCCTCACCTTACCTAACCTCACCTAACCTCATAATCCTTCTCCTCCTCGCAATACACGGCAAGCTCGTAACATTCTCTTCCCAGTCACTTTATGTTCATTGCACACAAATCACAACGGACCCAGAACACCAACTTTAGGAACCCCAGTTAAAAATTTAGACATTACCTTGAGGAAGGAGATACAAGGTGGAGGGAGGGGACGTCACGTGAAAGAGGGAAGCTCACGTGAGGGGAAGAACAACCCCTCTATACCCCCTCCAGAACCCCTACAACTAGACACACCCCACCCACCCCCGCCCCGTCACCTTTACGTAAGAGGTCATTGAGCAGCGTTAGTTTTAGCTCAACAGAAATAGTCTCCAGGCTGGCGTGTTATCGGTCCTGATAACAACAACACAACCATTCGTCAACAAGTGGGTGGAAGGGGTGAGTGGCAGGGGTGAGGAAGGGGTGAGGAAGGGGGAAGGGAAGGGGGAAGGGATAGGAGAACGGTTGGAAGTGAACATATAACAGTGAAGAAAGAAAGAGAGATAAAGATTTTGAATATATCAGAAATTGGCGGTAAAATGAAGG
>JAXIVD010009287.1:0-15710 GCA_036785275.1 Cancer borealis | reverse complement strand
CATACATACATACATACACGTTAGCTATCATCGCGGGACCTTTCACATTTTAAAAGGTCATGAAGAGACGGCGGGAAGTAAAGGGTCGGAGGAGGGGTCGGTCGGACGGTCGGTCGGTCGGTCGGTCGGTAGTGTGCCATGAGGGGAAAGAGGAAGAGGTGAAGAGAGGGGGAAAAGAGGGGAAGAGAGAGAGAAAACCAGGTGTAAATGGACCTTTTTCCTATGAAAGGTGTAAAGGCAGGGGTTCAGGGGGTGATCCTTGCTGAGGGGAGGGAAAAGAGCCCTAAAGTTCGAGAGAGAGAGAAGAGAGAGAGAGAGAGAGAGAGAGAGAGAGAGAGAGAGAGAGAGAGAGAGAGAGAGAGAGAGAGAGAGAGAGAGAGAGAGAGAGAGAGAGAGAGAGAGAGAGAGAGAGAGAGAGAGAGAGAGAGAGAGAGAGAGAGAGAGAGAGAGAGAGACAGAGACAGAGAGAGAGAGAGAAAGAGAGAGAGAGAGTAAATGAGAAGACATAACAAAAGCAGATCAAGATACACTCACTCACACACACCCTATAAGACATCAAAAGACAATTGAAGGGTTTCGGCAACGGTGCACGGAAGGGAGAGAAGGGAAGACTTGACAAAAAAAAAGTGCAGATTGGAATGGGAAAGAGACGTGAGGGGAGGAAAGGAGAGGAAATGAAGAGTGTAAATGAAGCTACACTGCCCACGTTAGAAGTAGCTTGTCACCTGGAGGAGAGAGGCAGGTGTGGGAACGTCACTCAAGTCCAATGAGAGAGAGAAAGAGAGAGAAAGAGAGAGAGAGAGAGAGAGAGAGAGAGAGAGAGAGAGAGAGAGAGAGAGAGAGAGAGAGAGAGAGAGAGAGAGAGAGAGAGAGAGAGAGAGAGAGAGAGAGAGAGAGAGAGAGCAAGGGTTGACGTAAGACTTTAAAGAAATGGAACGTGAAGGACATTCAAGGTGTGAGGGAGGAAGAGGATGAAAGGAAGAGGTCGAGATAAAGTAAAGGAAGAGTTTGTGGCAAAGAAGGAGGGACGAATAAGGGAAGGAATAAAGCGTGTTCTGTAATGAGTGATGAAGGAATTAAGGGGGAAGGGAGAACACTGTATGGATAGAGAGAGAAAATGGAAGGGGGAAGGGATGGGTAAGGAAAGGCATGTAAGGGGGAGAGGGGACGGGGGAAAGGGGTAACCACTGAAGGGAAGGGGTAAGGAAGGGAGGGAAGTATGGGAAGGGGTGAGGGAGGGAGGGAAGCAAGGGAAGGGGTGAGAGAGGGAGGGAGGGTAGCAAAGGAAGGAGGGAAATGAGAGAATGTATGAGAATTATATTTTTAGCATAGAGGGAGGGAGGGAGGGAGGGAGGGAGGGAGGGAGGGAGGGAGGGAGGGAGGGAGGGAGGGAGGGAGGGAGGGAGGGAGGGAGGGAAGGTTGGAGGGAAGGATGGAGGGAAGATAGGTGATGTCAGTGACCGGTCAACGAGGGGGGTCATACCACTGGGTCACAGATGGACCGTAGCGACCACACCCTCCCCTCCCTTCCTTCCCTTCCTTCCTTGCTTCCTATCTCCTTTCCACCTTCCCTTCCTCCCACCCTCCTTCCTTACTTCCTTCCTTTCACCCCAGAGTTCAGGGTCCATTACGAACGAGAGAGAGAGAGAGAGAGAGAAGAAAAAAAAAAATAAAAGAGAGCGAATTAAGCAGGGAGAGACGCAGTGTGTAAGGTAATGGAAGGGAAGAGTGAAACAGGGATGAAAAACACAACAGGAGGAGGAGGAGGAGGAGGAGGAGGAGGAGGAGGAGGAGGAGGAGGAGGAGGAGGAGGAGGAGGAGGAGGAGGAGGAGGAGGAGGCTAAAGGCACGCTCACGAAGGCTCCCAAACAGCCTGAAGAAGGGAGCTAACCAGGGAGAGTCACACTGGCTCTCACGCTATCTTGTCACGCACGCTATCCTCACTCACTCACTCTCCCTTCCTCTCTTTTCCTCTCTCTTCCTTCCCTCCGCTCACCTTTACTATTCTTCTCTTCCTATCCCTCTCTCTCTCTCTTTAGCTATTTTTGCTATATTCCTTCCTTCCTTCCTTCACTGCAACTCCAACATTCACGCTTCGATCTTCCTTCTCTTCCTTTCTTTTCTCCGTTATTTGTATACAATAAGAGACCACAAATTGATTTCACACACACCCACACCCACACCCACACCCACACCTAAACCCACACCCACACCCACACCCAAACCCACACCCACACACACAGGGGGATTACCGTACAATGTGTAATGGTAAAAAGTAACAGATGTAATATATGAGTATAGTTCCCAAACTGAGCATGTACTATATATAAAAAAATAAAAATAAATTACTCGAGGCTTTGAATGCTCGGTGGCGTATTCCTTTGTGTTACTATTATTCACCTGCCAATCACTACACCTGTCCTAACGTGATCACCTCATATCAAATGGTGATGACTATTCCGATCCGCTGTAGAAAGCCAGGAAACTCAATAGTGAACAATTAAACACCACAGAGGAGCTGCTACCGCCATCTACATGTGAAAGGTGGCATTAGAATGGATAACACCGCCATCTATCACCAAGCTAGATTGGTGAAAGCACTGCAGTCTGGTGATAGATTTCTGAACTGTTAAAAAAAAATGCCGCTTTCAATCGCCAAACTTTCAAACTAATTCGGTAAACTGAACTGCCATCTGGCGGCGGATTTCTGAACCATTTATAATAGTTAACTGACGAAGCACCTCGTATATAATTCTAAGCTATTAAGGAAGGTTAATAATTATTAGCTATGGTTAATTAGCGAAGCAGTTCGTGTATAATGACAGGGCCTCGTAACTCTCTGCAGACCCACACGGAGATAAAGGATACCAGAAAGGAGTACTAACATTGAGAACTACTACTACTACAACTACTACTACTACTACTACTACTACTACTACTACTACTACTACTTGTACTACTACTACTACTATTACTACTACTACTACTACTAAAGAGGCTTCTAGACGCAGTATGGAAGGTAGAAACACACTCCTATTCTTCCTGTCCTCATCCATAGAGGGACTTATTCTTCCACCTCCAACACACACGACACAACAGCAGTACATAAGCTGGTGGGTAACGGTGCACCAGGCTTGGGAGGAACAAATTAACCACATCGAAAAAGTAAAACAATCCAATCGGTAAACTAAGACAGCTTCATCGGAAAAGTAAAAACAAGTGTATCGGTTAAAGTAAATTAATTGGGAAAACTGTGACACGTCGATCGGGGAAGGAAAACCGATTTCGTTCACGCACTTCAAGAATTATATCGGTAAAATTGCAATGGGGAATTAACTTATTAACTAAAAAGAAACTAGGTGGAAGAGTTCGTAAAATTCCATAAAAAAAAAAACATTGATAACAAAGAAAATAATCAGAAAAAGTTTAAAAAAAAAAAAAAAAAGTTAAAACAATTTCATATCGAGAAGGAACAGGAAGTAAACAATAAAAGGGAAAAAAAAAAAAAAAGGAAAAAAAAGACAAACAGGTGTATAACTTTCATCAACACTACAATGGGATAAGATGTTACAAAGGCTTAACATAATACACTATATATAAAAAATAAAATAAAAATAAAATAAAATAAAAAAATAAAAAAAAAAAATAAAATAAAAAGAGTGGTTGTTTTACATTTACTTTTATAGTGATGAAAAAAATAATAAAATAGAGGAATAGAATAGTTATAAAAGCGAACCTAACGTATTAATAATGAAATGGAAACGTACAGCCAAGAATTTTTCGTTTAGATAATGACTATATGTAAATCAAGAAAAACAATTATTCAGAAATAATATATATATATACACAATGTCACGCGTTATATCAATATTTCAACTTTTTTAGTGTATTTCATTATAGTTTATGTTTTTACTGTGTGTGTGTGTGTGTGTGTGTGTGTGTGTGTGTGTGTGTGTGTGTGTGTGTGTGTGTGTGTGTGTGTGTGTGTGTGTTTCAAGACTTCTACTATAACCCTTTAACAGCCAATCCTCCCCCTCCCTCCCTTTACCCTTTCCCGCACCGTCCCATTCAGGTTATCAATGCCAATATGATCTATACCTTTAATCAATACCTTTAATAATACCTGTAATCCGTGACATCAATACTTCACGTCGACAGGTGCGGCATTAACAAAGCTAACTTGAATATTTTTATGGCTTAACATGTCTGGGATTATCTCTCTCTCTCTCTCTCTCTCTCTCTCTCTCTCTCTCTCTCTCTCTCTCTCTCTCTCTCTCTCTCTCTCTCTCTCTCTCTCTCTCTCAAATTTTCATGCAAATATGCAGTCATGAGTAATTTAGAATGATAAAAAGCTTGGATTGTTATCTAGTGAACAGACAATTGTACATGTAATTGCAAGGTATGGAAATAATAATAATAATAATAATAATAATAATAATAATAATAATAATAATAATAATAATAATAATAATAATAATCATCATCAAGGTGTTTCCAAGGTGGGTATTTCACAATAGCTACACCGTGTTGGTTGTGTAATGAGAATTGCGGTTAACAGAATGGCATTTATGGTATGTAGATTAGAAGATTAGACTCTCTCTCTCTCTCTCTCTCTCTCTCTCTCTCTCTCTCTCTCTGTCTGTCTGTCTGTCTGTCTGTCTGTCTGTCTGTCTGTCTGTCTGTCTGTCTGTCTGTCTGTCTGTCTGTCTGTCTGTCTGTCTGTCTGTCTGTCTGTCTGTCTCTCTCTCTCTCTCTCTCTCTCTCTCTCTCTCTCTCTCTCTCTCTCTCTCTCTCTCTCTCTCTCTCTCTCTCTCTCTCTCTCTCTCTCTCTCTCTCTCTCTCTCTCTCCCTCTCTCTCTCACCTCCGCTAATCTATTCCTTACATACATTTCTCCCTCCCTCTCATTTATTCTCTCTCTCCCCTCCCTCCATTTTCTATCCATTTTCCTTCCTCTCTCTCTCTCTCTCTCTCCCTCCCTTCCTCCTTTCCCCTCAATCTGTGTCCCATATTTCCTCTCCCTTCCCTACCTCTCTCACTCCATGTCTTCCTCTATTCCCCCTTTTACTACATGTTCCTCTTCCCTATCTTTTTTTCGGCTCTCTCTCTCTCTCTCTCTCTCTCTCTCTCTCTCTCTCTCTCTCTCTCTCTCTCTCTCTCTCTCTCTCTCTCTCTCTCTCTCTCTCTCTCTCTAACGTACGTCAAGCTTTCCCCTCCCCCATTTCCTCCTCCTCCTCCTCTCCAAAAATCTCTTGACGTTGCTACTCCTCCCTTTCCTCTCTTCCCTTCATCTTCTCTCCCTTCCACTCTAAGCTCTTCTATCCAAACAGCACTCTCTCTCTCTCTCTCTCTCTCTCTCTCTCTCTCTCTCTCTCTCTCTCTCTCTCTCTCCTCTCTCTCTCTCTCTCTCTCTCTCTCTCTCTCTCTCCATCTCCGTCTCCGTCTCCCTGTCTCTCTCTCTCTCTCTCTCTCTCTCTCTCTCTCTCTCTCTCTCTCTCTCTCTCTCTCTCTCTCTCTCTCTCTCTCTCTCTCTCTCTCTCTCTCTCTCTCTCTCTCTCTCTCTCTCTCTCTCTCTCTCTCTCTCTCTCTCTCTCTCTCTCTCTCAAAAGAGAAAAAGACAGTTTTTCCAGGAGTGTTTAAGACAGTCCTCCCATAATGACGCATCTCATATGCTAACTCTTACTCAACAAATATTATTAAAAATTGTAAGATCAACAACTTGTATTCATATAATTTTTCACGTATCTGTGACGACAATTGATTCCCAAATTTGTACTCATGAATTATGAACAAAGATTAGGAAAAATAAAAAGAAGTTAAGCTTAAAGTTAAACTTGATGCATTTAATTTAGTGTTTTCATAAATTTCTCAATTATCCTCATACTTTTTCGAGAACATTTTTTTTGTGTGAAAAAAGGAGTGATTTACTGCTTCTTATATTCCAATTTAATTTATGTATAAAAAAACGGGCATTCCATGTTTCTTTACTACTCTATATAATGTTTACACAAACATTATATCCTTCAATTAATTTAAAAAAAAAATGTTAGGCGCTAACCTAACCGTGTGTGTGTGTGTGTGTGTGTGTGTGTGTGTGTGTGTGTGTGTGTGTGTGTGTGTGTGTGTGTGTGTGTATGAGTGTGTGTGTGTGTGTGTGTGTGTGTGTGTGTGTGTGTGTGTGTGTGTGTGTGTGTGTGTGTGTGTGTGTGTGTGTGTGTGTGTGTGTTTTATATATATATATATATATATATATATATATATATATATATATATATATATATATATATATATATATATATCCTGTATACACATACTTTTTTAATTTCATTTTAATTTTTTTCTTCTGCTGCATTATTTTATGATATTTTGTACTCTACTAAGAACAGACCATTTGTTTTGAACCCAATGGTCTGTGTGCCCTGGATTTCAATGTAACTTTATGTAATTATCTCTCTCTCACTTCCTTTTTGGATGTAGAAATTAATACTAGCCAAATCTTGGACTTTTTCTTTCTTTTGCTTTGTTCCCGCTATCCTCTCCCTCTCTCTCTCTCTCTTTCCCTTTCCCTTCTTCTCTTCCTCCCCTTTCTTCCTTCCTTCCTCCTATCCTCCTTACAACCACACTTTAGTTAAAACAAGGAAGTTTCAACACATAACTTTCAGCAAGCTTTCATTAAACCCTCGTGGCCAGCTGTGTGTGTGTGTGTGTGTGTGTGTGTGTGTGTGTGTGTGTGTGTGTGTGTGTGTGTGTGTGTGTGTGTGTGTGGTTCTCTCTTCCCTCCTATCCTATTTCCTTCCTCCTTCACTCCTTTCCCTCCCTCCCTCCCTCTCTCCTCTCCTACATACTTCAATATGATTTTATCCCTTTCCCCTTACTTTCCCTCATCCTCCATTCCATTCTCTTATCCTCCCCTCCTCCTCCTCCCTCCCTCACCCTCTCCCCTCCTGCTATAATCTCTCCCTAATCACATTGTTTCTCCATTAACGTCATACATTTTCAATCTGCCTACTTTCCCCTCGTCTTTTTTTCCCCTGCTTATTTATTTTATCCAATTATGTATATATTAATTTATATATTTATTATTATTATTATTATTATTATTATTATTATTATTATTATTATTATTATTAGTAGTAGTAGTAGTAGTAGTAGTAGTAGTAGTAGTAGTAGTAGTAGTAGTAGTAGTAGTATTAGTATTAGTATTAGTAGTAGTAATAGTAGCAGTAGTAGTAGTCAAAGTAAAAGTAATAATACGTTTCAAGTGTCTTCATTTCTTCCCCCATTTTTTCCCTTCAATTCATTTTCAAATAATTATTGTTTGTATTATAAATTAATGTATTAATTTCTATATCTTTATAAATTTCATAACACTCATTACCTATCTTTCATTTCCTGATACTTTACTAATATATTTGTTTTATCTTCATTTACATATATTTCATTTCCTTTATCATTTTCTTGAATAATGAATGCACTGATTTATTGTTTCCTTTACCTTCCTACTGGCTTAACTAATTTCCATCATCTATTCTATTTTCACCTTTTATTCATATTTTTCTTCTTCAAGTTGTCACAGTAACTTTCATGGTTTTTTTCTTCATAACTTCTTCCACCATTTCCTAGTAGTAGTTTCATATTCCTTCATTTCTTTTCTTTCTTAACTATTTTTTTATATTCCCTCATTCCTTTTCCTTCTTATCTTTTATCTAACAACTATCTACGTCATTATTCCTATTTACTTCCGCGTCATCTTTATCATAACAACTAATTAGTTATTTTTTGTTCCTTATTGATCTATTTACTTATCAATATATTACTTTCTTATCTTATATATTTCTTCTTTTATCCTATCAATCTTTCTTATCTCCCATTATCAATTATTTCTCCTCACTCACGTTCTGAGGCTTTCCGGGTTCAGAGCAGAGGGTTGTGAGGTCACGGGGTCAAGAGGTCATGGTTTAAAGGTCAAAATTGTATGTCCTTGAGTCGAGCCGTGGGCAGAAAACGGGTCATATCAGACTCCTATTGGCTCTCGAGCTAGCCAATCAGGATGCAGAAGGAGAGAGCAGGAGGAAATATTGCTTCTTCATTATAGAGAAAAATAAATTCATTTTTCTTTCTTTCTTTTTTATCAAATACGCTCTGTGTGTGTGTGTGTGTGTGTGTGTGTGTGTGTGTGTGTGTGTGTGTGTGTGTGTGTGTGTGTGTGTGTGTGTGTGTGTGTGTGCGTGTGCGTGTGCGTGTGCGTGTGCGTGTGCGTGTGCGTGTGTGCGTGTGCGTGCGCCTGGCTTTCACAGTCAAATCCACACTCTTTTCATATGATCAGCTGATGGAGTGTGCACGTAATATTCCCATTAAATATTCCCACAAAAGATAAAAGTAATCGCTTTAAGTGACGAACAAGAAAAGACTTTTAGTAAAAACACACACCAGAAATACACATACCATTACCCTCTTACCTCTTACCACTGACATATTTACAACGCTTAACTGCTATCAAAGGAACATTTACCAGACGCTGTTATGAAGTATCCGATTCACCAAGAACATAACTGTATATCAAACGCAGAGGAACAGTATTACAAATTACCTTCTCTTTCACAGCTTCAGGAAACACACACATTCACATACATAGATTAGCAGCAATACGAAAAAAGAAAAAGAAAAAACTGACAGCAAAAATCACAAATAAAGAAAGCTAACTTGCAGGGAATGAAAAGCAGGTGATACGTACTGTACCTGACATTAACAGTCTATTCAACATGACTGGCAGTTCAGTATTACTAGCGGCTCCACGGACTGCCACATGCCGCCGCTCAGAAAAGATAGGCAGTCATTCTCTAAAAGCTGCTGCCTACATCAGGAGACCAAATCCTATTACCGAATGAAAGCTACAATAAAGCGTTTTCATAATTGTGTTTCCTTTTCTTTCATCATCATTCCTCGCACAGGTTGATACCCCCAAAACCCGCCCCGCCCACAACTCCTCCCCTCCCCTCCCCACCCACGTATTGCTGGCTGGTGTGGGTATGTGTATGACATGTGGAATCACCTGTGTAGTAATTGCCTCGTGGTCAGTGTAGTTTTGAATGACCATGATCACAGACAGGCACTGGTAGGATTGGTTCACAGTATCCTATTCAAAGGGGAGATGATATGAGATTTGTACGTACATGGCCGATTTTTTTTTTTTTTTTTTTTAAATAATCCTCCATCTGTTTTTGTTTATTATTTTTTGGTATTTATTTATGATCCTTCCTTTAAAGTTTTGATATAGCTCAGTCCTGGGGAATCTATTGTTTGTTTTGAGGGTATTTCTTTTGTTGACTTATTATTAATGTACTTATTTATTGATCTCATTTACATATATATTTCAGTTTAATGTATCTGTTGATGTATTTACGAGTATTTTTTATTACTGTCACTATAATCAATGTTAGAAACTTGTGGGTTTTAGCACATTGTTGGCCCGGACGCTGGTTTTCCGGCCTAATCCACGTTGAGGCTGGTACGTGAGGAGGCAGACAGGCACGTGTGTTTATAACAGCAATACAATCTTGATTAAAAGCCAATTAACCTGCCACACTCACTTCCACTGTGTCTAGCATTTTCCCTCAATCTGAAGTCCTATCAATTATCAGGTTTTATAAGATCAGTAAATCAAAGGGACTTAAAAATGAGGTAAAACTAATAAAAATGTGGAATGAGTATGATAGATTAATAGACTATACGTACCTTCCCTCTAGATCCATGGCACTCCCCTCCCCTCTACACAGGTGCCAAGAAATCACAATTGAAGTTCTAATACACGTGTAGGTAATTTCAACCCACTCAGCGCCAGGGAAAAACTCAGCAAGGAAATTAATTAAATGTTGGACTCTAACCTTCATCATGACTATTTGAGTTCACATCCTTGACCTTCGCCGCCCCAAGGATCACAGGTCATGGTTACAGAGGTCAAAGTGTAGTGTAGTGTTCCTGAGTATTGCCGTGGGTGTGGATTTCTCCCTCCCTTTCCACATCAATGCTCACCTCCCTCCAGTGTTGCTATTTTACTCTCTCTCTCTCCCTCTCCCTCTCCTCTCTCTCTCTCTCTCTCTCTCTCTCTCTCTCTCTCTCTCTCTCTCTCTCTCTCTCTCTCTCTAACACAGTTCCCACTATCTGCATTGCCATTCTCTCCTTTCCTGTCCTTCTCTTCTCTATTTTCCTTCCCTCCACCTCCCCCTCCCTCCTTTCCTCCCTTACCCTGTTTCTAGTATGTCTGTTTCCTTCCCTCAACACCCTCACTTTCCCTCTCACTTAGGAACACGGAAATAGCAGGTAACAGAAAGCCTATTAGTTTATCACGAGGTAACTTGTTTGAGAGGACGACTTCACTCCAGAGATCAGGACTAAAACGTGAGATGAGGATAGACAAGCAAGAGGAGTTGTTTGTTTATCCCCAACCATCCCTCTCTCAAGCAAAGACGAGGTTGAAAAAAAGTGAGAAATCATATTATAGTAAAGAGTATATATGGAATTATTTTTTTTTACAAAAGGAAAAGGAAATATTTGCACTACACACTCTAAACTAAACGGTGAATAAATAAATGAATCAATCAAACAATAAACACATAGACAAAAAACAAAACAAATGCACATAAAAATGAATGGATAAGAGACAACCAGGAACAGAAATGATAATAAAAAACAAGAACTAACGAGGAGCCAATAACAATCACGTTCCAGAGACGAGGCGGAGGAATAACAGGGAAGGAGGGAAGGAGGCAGAGGCGGAGGCGAAGAGCGGAACAGTGGCGCTCCTCGTGACAGCCCAAGAGATACAGGCTACGGCGACGACCAGATGAAGGCAGGCATGAAAAGGCGCCTAGCAATCACGAAGCCTTTCCCTTTCTTACTCCCTTTCACTCCCCTCCTCCACTCCCCACCCTCCATCTCCCTCTCTCCTTCCCTCGTTTCTTCTTCCTGCAGTCCTGACCATCCTCTCTCCCTTTCTCCTTCCCTTCATCCCTCGTGCCTGGCCTGTCCCTCGTCTACAGCATCTCGTAGGAGCAAGGCAGGCCTCACGTGTATCAGGTCCCCAAGACGCTCCTTATCCTCGCCCTCCTCCCCAGGTCCTCCACGCAGCCTCCTCAGGTCCGCTCAGATCCCTAAGGCCCCTCAAATCCCCTCGCATCCCTCAAATCCTGCCAGGCCTCCTAAGTTCCCTCGCAGGCGCCCAGAGTTCATTCCATGTTACTCTACGTTATTCCAGGCGGAGAGTGAGGAGGGAGGGAAGGAAGGGAGGTGGGAATGAGGGATGAGGGAAGGGAGGAAGGAGGAGGAGTTAAGGTGGGAAGGTAAGGGAAGGCTATATAAGGATGACTTCTCTACTAAGGTCACCCTACGTTAATATATTCACCAGCATTCCAACAGTATTTCTAAAAGCATGAAGTGAGGCGATCTACAGCCACTTCAAGTATGTCTTTATGTGCTAAGAGATGTCACACGTTATTTCAAGAGGTTTTAAAACGACTTGGAAGATTCTCTCACATTAGTATATCCTCCCCCATCCACAGCCTCACGTTCCCTACCCAACCACCTCTTACCAAACGTGATGTGAGGTCCTTCGTAGGGATTTCAAGTGCCTCGAGATGTTTTAAAGAGTTCTGAGTACGTTTCCACATGCACTGAAGCGACGCCGAAGTTCTCTTACATTAATATAATCTCGCAGGTGTCTCAAAGTGCTTTTAAGGTGTTTTCGACCCACAGTACGAGTCTTCAGCTGCTTCAAGGCTTCACACGTGCTCCTCCTCCATCGATTACACGACAACTTATACATTCCGTTCCATTGGAAAATCCCCTCAGGTGCCTTCAGGTTACTCCAGAGAAAAATTAGGTGCTCCAAGGCGATTCCAGGTGGATAGAGGCTATTCCAGAAAGGTTGCACATCATTCCTGGTTCCTGAAAGGCCGTTTAGGACACTTCCAACTCATTCCAAACTCCCTGTGTCGTTGGAAGAGCCTCCCACTTACCCTCGCCTCGCCCTGTACCTCCAGCGGTGCGATAAGACGCCTACACTCACGCCTCAGTGTTATCAGTAAACGCGAGATGACGGGGGTGAAGGAAGGGGTGCGAGGTAAGGAGATGAAGGTGAGAGTAGAAGGGATAGATGTTATAGTGAAGGAAGGGATGTGAGGGTGTGAAGGTAAGGAAGAAGGTGGAAGGATAAGGGAAAAAGGGAGGGAAGTAAAAAGGAAAGGAATGGAAGAGAGCGATAAGAGGAATAAAACGAAAGGGAAAATAGATTGAGAGATTGAGAAAGAGAGAAAGAGATAGAGAGAGAGAGAGAGAGCAGGAGAATGGGATCAGGTAACTGTCCCTGTGTCCCCTCCTTACCCTCACCTTGCACTGAGCCATAATGTATGAGGACGGCGGGGCTTTCAAACACCTCATAATTATTCGGAGGGAGAGCGTGAGAGGCGGGTTTGTGGCGGGTTTCTGAGGCGATTTCGGTGCGTGTGTAGCTCTTGAAGGCGTCCACAGAAAGACTTTGTTGTTCTGTGTTACCTACTCCGCCTTGCTTTGCTTTGCTTTACTTTATTCTCTCTCTCTCTCTCTCTCTCTCTCTCTCTCTCTCTCTCTCTCTCTCTCTCTCTCTCTCTCTCTCTCTCTCTCTCTCTCTCTCTCTCTCTCATAAATCACGTATCACCTGCGTTGTTTTAAGCTTGTGATGTTAATGGTGATGCTAATAATGATTGAAAAATATAAATAAACAAAAATAAATAAATAAATAGATAAATAAATAAATGAAAGTGTCACCATCCGGTCCACCATCACCATCAAAAGGGCAATGTTCACCGTGAAAGTAAAACAGTGAGCGATACTTATTCACACGATGCAAGGGAGGGAGAGAGTACAGTACTTCCTGAACACAACAATAAAAAAAAAGAATGATACAAAATGAATTATATATACTGTACATAACACTGAGCTGAATAAAAAGAAATACCCAGGTAACAGGTTTTATATGTATATGTGACTTTCTAATCTCTACCTGGAAAATAAAAAACAAATAAATAAAAAAGGAAGGTATTCGTATACTAATAAAATACAGGTATCCTTCCCTGGTGCAAATAATAGAGTATGAATGAAATTAATTACAGCAAAAGTTACACAAGTTGGGAATATATACTTTTTAGCGTGAAAATTAAATAAAAAGTGATAATTTTTCTTGCCAAGAGATGTAGGAAAGAATGTGTTTCCGGAATACAATGGTGAAACAAAATAATCACATCATAAAGAATAGAGAAATTTCACTGCGTATAGAATAATAATAAAAGTAAAATGTGAAGTATGAAATATTATTAATTATATTTCAATTATCTTATCTTCGTCCTGGATAACAAAGCTTGCCTGTCCTCTACCATCCTGAGCCGAATTTTGTGCTGAGAATAATCCGCAATGCTGTGTTGAGTTTTTATTTGATTTTATTAATTTTTTTATTATTATTTTTTAGGATACTACTTGGTCTGCTTTCCCGGACGAGGAGACGACGAGAAAAAAAGAAAAGAAAAAACGGTGCCAATCAGGAGCTAGATAATGACGATGAAGGTGACGATGAAGGTGATGATAACAATGATAATGATTACGATAACGAGGACTAAGTGACGATGACAATGATAATGACTACGATAACGAGGACTAAAATGCCTTAACACTAACAATTATAACATAGAAGATGAAAGCGTAAAGTAATCACACAGCACTCCTTACCCTACATAACACGAACCTTGAGAGATACAAGTCAAACAGGAGAACAATTACCACTACGATTTCCACAGTAGGTAAGGCGGCATAGAGTGAGAGTGTCTGTTTGTTAGCTGGTGAGTAGGAGAGAGAGAAGGGCAAGACAGGCGGGGATGTAGGTGAAGGGTTAATTAATTTCGCCAGTGACTGCACTAATATGTTTCTAGGAGGTGCCATCCCTGCCTTGTATATTCGTGGGTGTGAGTGTGATGAAAATTAATGCTACAGCTAATGCAAGGAATACGTGTGTGAGGAAGGCAGGCGAGGAAGGATTATTTAAGTCAGACCAAATTAACTTACTTCTGAGGGTAATGTTTTAGTAAGTGTTGTGTGGTAAGAATTGTTGTTGTTGTCTTTTTTGTTTGTGGTAGTGGTTGTGGTGATGTTTAGTAGTAGTAGTAGTAGTAAGTAGTAGTAGTAGTAGTAGTAGTAGCAGTAGTGGTAGTAGAGGTAGAGGCAGTAGAAGTAGTAGTAATAGTAGTAGCAGTAGAGTAACCTTAATAGCATTTATATAAAAAAAAACTTATTATTTTTCCTTTGTTGTTAGAGTAAAAGTAAAATAATCCCTAAGTAATACATAACATTAAATAACATTCCCTTTAAAAGCGCATTCTTTCCTCAGGAGCCACCAAAAATAAACTCTCATACATATTAAGCTGTCACTCAACTGTGTGTTTCGAGGAGATGAGTTATTCCAGTCTGAGCAAAAGGCAAGACAACACTATTAATATAACAAGTTACACACCAGAGAACAGTTTCGTCTTCTTCAAGGATTCCACAACAAGACCTCTGTTCCCACGGGTCAAGGATACTGCTAATTTGTTGGAAGTGTTTGCAGACTTTGAATCAAGAATGTTAATGCAGAATATTTTTTTTAATGAACAAGATGTGGAGAATCACATATAAGAATAGTAGTAGTAGTAGTAGTAGTAGTAGTAGTAGTAGTAGACGTAGTAGTAGACGTAGTAGTAGTAGTAGTAGTAGTAGTAGTAGTAGTAGTAGTAGTAGCAGTAATCATTCATATCATTAATCAGCATCATCATAATTCACAAGCTCTGCAGTATAAATATACGGCTTAAGAAAGGAAGGACGGAGGGAAGGACGGAGGGAGGGAAGGAAGGAAGAAAGGATGGAGGGAAGGAAGGAAGGATGAAAGGAAATACGGAGGGCAGGAAGGAATGGAGGACAGAAGGAAAGAAGGACAGAGATGGAAGGAGAGAAGAAGGGAGAGAAAGAAGGGAGGAAAGAAGGCGGGGAAGGCAGGTGTATAATCTCAGGTGAGGCTCCTGTAACGAGATCTGGCCTTAAGTTCAAGGATTAAGATCAAAGTCTGGGCTTGAAGGCGAGCGAGGCAATCTTCAGCCTCAAGGCTTCAAAAGGCTTCTTCCACACTAACTTAGTCATAAAAAGAAAGGATTGAAGAGGAGGGAATAAAAAAAAAAAATAGAGAAAGAAAAACCCAAGACTTATACCGAATGAGCTGAATGAAAAGAAATAAGTGAGTGAGTGAGTGAGTAAATGTTGGATTAAGATGGTTTTTCAGGAAGTTTCTCACACACTAACTTAACTTAATGGACAAGAGTAAAATGAAAAGAGAACTTGGACATAAAAAATACGATACCAAACTTACTACATAAACACAGAGATGAGTGGTGTAAGATGGCTTCCTAAACGCTTTCAAACACGGTAAAAGAAAAAAAAAAAAAAAAAAAAAAAAAAAAAAAAAAAAAAAAAAAAAAAAAAAAAAAAAAAAAAAAAAAAAAAAAAAAAAAAAAAAAAAAAACTATATAATATTAACGACAACCAAAATAACACTGTAAGTAGTGAAGAAAGTGAAAATAACAAATAAAAAACAAAACAAAAACAAAACTAAATTCTCCTTATATGCGTTACCAAAATAAAACAAATAAGTGAAAAGAGTACC
>JAXIVD010009286.1:0-7500 GCA_036785275.1 Cancer borealis | reverse complement strand
TGTTTCACAGTTTCTGTCTAAATATCTCGAAATATGTTGTTTAATTGTTATCTCAGTTTTTTGTTTGTTTTCACATTGTTTCTAATATGTCGTAATTTTCTTATCTTTTTATCATTTGAAAATTCATATAGTTGTATTCATGAATACATATCTATATAAATACACAAATAATGACTAGCTTAAGTAGTGTCCTAAACAGGCTTGCATTACCTCTGCCTAAAATTTATATACTATAATTTCCGAGATGAAGTATGTCTTATTATTATCATTATTATTATTATTATTATTACTATCATTATTATTATTATTATTATTATTATTATTATTATTATTATTATTATTATTATTATTATTATTGTTATTATTATTATGATGGTCTACTTTTGACTGATGATTATAATGTGTTTCTATGAGGCCATGTTGCAATATAAACCTTTTTCACCTTGCTTAAAGTAGCGCTAGATGGCAGCAGTGGTGGTGTTTCTGAGTGATTGTTGGCGTAAAGATTGTAAGCTTTATTTAGTATTTTATTTGAACTCGCTGTAACTCCTTTCATTTCTACCATGTTTTATTTTTACCACTGTGTTTACAAAGTACATTCCTTTTCACTTCCCTTTGATGTGTAATGAATATCGCTTTTTATTTATTTTTTTCCTGGTAAAGGCTATTTCGTTAGTAATGGAAAATTATCATTACTTCATTATTATCATTATCATTAGTATTATGAACATGATGATATTATTAATTAGTATCATTCTTATAAATATTGTTGTCATTATTATCGTTATATTTCAGGTTATAACGTCATTGTGACAGACCTGGTCACCTGCCTGGTCGCCGTCTTAGTCACTAAAGGAATACAACAAACATTCTACTGCTTTAATTAGCAACACAAGGTAAGTATTCATCTATTTTCCTGCGTCTACCAAAACCACATTCAGTAGGAGTGACACGTCAAGAACCAGGATCTTATCAATACTAATGGTTCGCCAGCGTCACCGCACGTAAATCTGTGCATTTTTATTACAAAATTTCACTGGATTCTGCCGGCGGGGAGGCAGAAATTTTAGCAGACCAATGCGCTGAAAATAAAACTTACTAACTAGACTTCACCGAGAACCTCCACCACCATCAGCACAGGGTCTTCCAACGGCCTTGTCTTGGCTGATTTGAGGTCACGAGACAACTAATTTATAGACAATGTGAAATCAAACATAATAACTTAGACTGAGAGGGAGAAATATATGATCAGCAAACTGTTTTTTCACCACAAAAGTAATGTACTTACATCGTGCTTTAACAGAATAATGAATGTTTGCGTTAAAATGCAACTTGCTGCTCAAATGAGTGAGAGAGAGAGAGAGAGAGAGATATGAAAGTTTGTGTTAGGAAAAGAATTACGAATGCGCGGCCGAGTTTGTTCAGTTTTACCCATACTTTTCTCAGCAGTGTAGAAAGAGATAAATAGATCGATAGATAGAGAAAGAGAGAAAAAGAGATAGAGAGACAAAGAAACTATACATTTATAAACTGAGAACCATCACTATAACACACTCCTCTCCCCCTACCAACCACAGATTCGTCTTTGCTTCCATAACACGTAATATACAACACTCATGGTCATTCATATTGCTCGATAATTCCTTTTTTAGATATTACTTGATCCTCCTGAGGGTAAGGGGAGAATCAGATACCTTGAAGGGGAGTCTGACCACCGCCTTCAGCATCCCGCACCCCCCGAAGCCACGTCACCCGGCTAAGCATGGCTGGGGTGAGGGGAGTAAGCTGATAAGTAATCGATACCTAGCTGACCCTCTCTCTACAAGGCTTAGCACCGACAGCGTATTGCCTGTTGGTCTGGTGTGTTGTGCGCATGTATACGTACACAGTCACACACATACACACACACAAGCACACAAACACATATACACACACACACACACACACACACACACACACACACACACACACACACACACACACACACACACACACACACACACACACACACACACACACACACACTCACACGCACGCACACACACACGCACACGCACACGCACACGCACACACACACGCACACACACACACACACACACACACACACACACACACACACACACACACACATACACACACATACGTACATACACAACCTAACTTGTTCTCGCTCAAAATAGGACATCTTAGAAGAAAACTTTTGAAAATGTTTCAAAATACTTCAAGGATTTACAAATGTTGACGCGAATAAGATGTTTCAGTCAACGACTCAACACGAGGAATCACGGACAAGGGGATAAAACTAAGATATAGACAGATTTTATTGGACTGCAGTAAATTCGTCTTGACTAACGACATCGTTGGGAAGTGGAATAAACTTATGCATTATATAGTAAGAAAAATGATGGTATAATGTTATAAAATTATTTAACTTTCTATTACATCACAATCTTCCATCCTTATAATTAATCTGAAAAAATCTGAAAAAATTAACATTGACAACAATTCCATATGCTATTATGTTTGTGGACAGTTAATTTATAAAGCAAAATAATAGAACTTTAGGAAAATGTATCCCCTTGTTCATAGATGGTATAGTTATTAACAATAAAAATATATAATTAGGTTAGGTTAGGTTAGATTATTATTCATACCTTGCGTGTTTGGTTTCTGACTTATTATCATTTGAAACTGCGCTCCGAAACTCGTGCCGGAAAACTGATGGAACTGTAAAATTGATTGCCGGATTAGCGATGGTCAACCTGTACAGTATTTTCAGCTCACAATACTTGAACCTTTACACCTCCTCCTTCAGCCTGAATACTACCAGGATGGATAACACGGAGCCAGGTGTTCACTGTGCAAGGGAAAAAAATATGACTGGACCAAAATGTTTCTCTCCGTGTTTGTTTGTGCGTCTTCCTTACCTCCATTACATTCCTCCTTCCTAGTTCCTCTCCTTTGTTTTTTGGTTTTCATTTCTGCCCTCCGCGTTCTTCTCTTTCTAGTTCTATTTTCTCTCTCTCTCTCTCTCTCTCTCTCTCTCTCTCTCTCTCTCTCTCTCTCTCTCTCTCTCTCTCTCTCTCTCTCTCTCTCTCTCTCTCTCTCTCTCTCTCTCTCTCTCTCTCTCTCTCTCTCTCTCTCTCTCTCTCTCTCTCTCTCTCTCTCTCTCTCTCTCTCTCTCTCTCTCTCTCTCTCTCTCTCTCTCTCTCTCTCTCTCTCTCTCTCTCTCTCTCTCTCTCTTTCCATTCATTCCTTCTCCTCCATCGCTGTCTTTCTTGCGATTCTTCTCCATCTTTCTTCTTCTTCCTTCCCTTGCTCGCCCTTCTTCTCCCCTCTCCTCCCATCAACCTCTCTTTCCCTCCCTTCCTTCTCCTCCTTCTTCTTCTCCCTTTTCTCTTCTCCCCCCTCCCTTCCTTTTCCTCGTTTCCTTTTGCTTTGTTCTTCCTTCTTGTTGTTCAGTTCTCTTTCCTTTCTCCTCTCACCTAACTTTCATCTCATCTTTCTCTCCTTGCAATCTTGTCTCCTCCTCCCTCTTTCCCCTAACTTACTTATTCGCTGCTCTTTCTCTTTCTCTCTATGTCACCCTTGTCCTTCTCAAACCTTACTCCTTTTCCTTTTTCTCTCCTTTTACCTTTCTCACTGATTCTTCTTTTCTACTTTTTCCTACTTTTCCTCAACATCACATCAATACGCTAGCTCGTCTCCATCAGCAGCTAGTCGATTACTAACACTTCAGCCATCAATAATCTCAGTGTTATAGTCCTTTTGAACAGACTGGTGTCTGGTACTATAATATTTATTAATTCGTAATAGTTGTCTGCGTGTGAAACTGCTTATCTCGTGAGCTGGTGATAGTGGTTATGGGATTCACTCTCTCTCTCTCTTTAGATTAGTGTGCGGGGAATTTAAAGAGTGTAATGTTTTTACACTATATTTATGATAAAGGATGATGGTTTGTACAGTGGTAGATACTTTAACACAGGGGTTCTTGAACACTCGTGGAAGATGTTCGAATTAGTGTTGACTGCACGATCATTCAGGACGAATTGTTTCTGTCTCCCTGAAACTTGGATAGTGAGTCGGTGACTTCAAGCGGGGAGTAGTCGCGTCAATTCCTTTGGTCTTGAGTGGTCCGGTAAGCGTTATCCTCGCTGCTGCTAGGGCGCATCTCAACCACGATGCCAATAGCACATATTCTAATATTTTTAAATGGGATAGAAATGATAAGGAATGGTCATAGGTGATATATAGAATGATATACACAGGTGTGGATGAAGTCTCATAAACTATCTTCATTCCGGAAAATGTGCGGGTAATTAATAGTACTTTCCTCCCTAGCGGAGGAATACAAACCCCCTTGTCGATAAGTAAAAATGTCATATATTTTTTAACAATAGTTACAAGTTATAACATACACTTCCAAAGATACATTAAATCATAAAAATATATCACCATTTGAGACAAAATATCTATTTAAATATATTGGACAATAATAACATGATCAGTATAACTTTTGCTTTTTTTTTAATATAATGTATAATCTCTTCCTCAGTCGTCCGTTTTTCTTGGTCCTCTTCAGTTGATGGAACAATTCCACTTGCAATAACGCACAGGACCTCCTCAGAAACAGGCATCACCTCTTTAGTAATGGACATGATCTCTTCAGACATAGACGGCAGGGCTTCAGTAGTGGACTTTATGTGTTCAGTAACGGGTAGGTCCTCTACAGTAAGAGACGTAACCTCTTCACGTCAGCGTGTATCACAATGTGGTGCTGGGACAAGTAATTGTCCAAGCTCATGGCATCACATTCACCTCCAGTCATGTTAATGCTGGTGACAATAATTTGCTCTTCACTATTCATGATTTATACATGCAGATATAGCCAAGTTGATAAACCACGTAGGCAAAAGAAAAAAAAAAAAAAAATATATATATATATATATATATATATATATATATATATATATACATATATATATATATATATATATATATATATATATATATAGATAGATAAATAGATAGATAGATAGATAGATAGATAGATAGATAGATAGATAGATAGATAGATAGATAGATATAGAAGATAGTTGTTCAGAATATCGTCTCACTTTGATAGTTGAGTTATCAATTTAGTTTGAGTCACTGAACCGTATGAAGAGAAGACACTCCTTCCAAAAAGAACATAAGCACACAAGGTAATTACATATCAATGATTAAATATTATCCTTTTGTTGTTATCGTTAGTCGCTGAGCACCACTTGAGGCGTGATGTTTGTACCGTTCATTTGTTTAATCGTTCTACACCTGAAAGAGAAGGTATGATTACGTAATTGTGTTGTGCGCTGGTTAATACTTTCACGGTGCTTATACATATTCTCTGCCTGGCGCCCACTTTTCGTACTCAACACACCTTACTGTATATCAACACAGAACAAAATAACGTACTCAGAGGCACGAAAACAGAAAACTAAAAGAGAAAATTAAAATCTTAAACATCCATGAAAACATTATATCATTTCTCAAGTGAATAAAATCTTAAGGTAGTGACGGATATAAGATTGGTAAAATATTGCTGAAAATACCTGAGGAAAAGCAAGCCGCAACCCTCGCTCACGTGTAATCATAATCGTGTTTTCCGTCAGCTCGGCACCTCGCCACTCGCACCGTGATGGATCGGTTCGTCCTTGGTTCGTTCCCCACGCCCACCCCGACACTACGTTCAACCTCGCGGGACTCAGTCAACTCACTGTCGCTGTACCGGAGAGAACAGGAACAACCCTGCCATTGTATATTTGTATTTACAAATAAACATTAGTGTCTATTTTGTTACGTATTCCCAGCATACATTATTGTAAGAATATTTTACGATCACTGGGTAATAACATAGTTCAGTTATTTAAAATCAAAAGGCATGTCCTCCCTTAGATATAGAGCATCAACTTTTTTCTCTGAAAGTTTGGAGACAACGTTTATGCATAATTTATTCAAGAAATTGTGAAGATCAACAACCTTGAACAATTATATCGTCATCAAATCGTCATAGAGAGAAGAAAAACCCGGCAGTCATTACAGAACACTTGTATACCACACACTGATACCACCGCACATCTTAAAATGAGGAACGTTTCATTCAGTAAATTCTAACCTCCCACAGACTTCATTACATAAGTTGATCGAGTGCCGCAGACAAGGACGTGCGTGACTTGTCCATCTGCTAGAAGTGTTAGATTTAAGAAGGATTTAAGGTGGAGTACAATAAGCCTTGAAAGGTTAGCACTGTAAAATGATCACCAGCACTCAACACGAAACACGTAAGTACACACGACACTCCTATGAACAAAGAAAAGAGAAAGAAAATGAAGTTTCTTTATTAGTAATTGGGCATTATAAATAGTTCATTGTTGTTGCTGTCGGGAATCAGTTATGTCTAACTTATTACCTAACCTATTACCATCACACAAAAAGTACGTCTTAATAACTTTACATCCAAAACAAAAAATAATTGAATGCATCGTTAGGTGCTCAGTGCAACCAACTACGTGATCAGCGTTTGCCAGGATAAATTGAATAAAAAGAATAAATCGGTCAAATCCAATTACAAAGCATAGAGATCATAGTAATGAAAGTCAATTTTATATTTAAATGACTCGTTTTAGAATAATGGAGTGAATATATTGAAGAAAAAAAACTAAGACGATGCAGAAGGGTTTTCATTCAGAGTAAACGACTGTGTGTGTAAGTATTATTGTTATTTTGTCTGTCTGTCTGTCTGTCGTCCGTTTCTCTGTGTTGCTGTATTCGACTATGATGCAAATACTCTGCAATTTTTAGTTTCTTCGTGTTTTTCATGCTCGCCTGTAAGTACTGCCTGAAGCTCCCTTCATAGGAGTACTACAAGAAGCAAATAACAAAGGGTGCATACAACTTTAGTCTGGTGGGAGTCGTTATGGGTGGTGTGAGAGCGTCGTGGAAAGGGTCACAAACCACTCATGACCAGACCGTCTCGATGGCCCTCTCATCCACTACTAGGAGCTGACACCTCGCTTCCTACTCCTCTCTCTTACATTTTCTCTCTCCCTCTTTCTCTCGTTTTCATTTTCATTCGCTCTAGTCACCACTTCTTTCTTTACGAAGGAGTACAGGAGGCATTTCATAAAATCAAATCATACATTAATTCCTCATCTTAACGGTTTATTTGTTGTCCATCGATCCCAGCGGATTACTCAGACTAGGAAATTACTATAACCCAACCTAAGGAAACTCGGAGAAGGTAAATGTTGCCAATCCAAGCAAGCATCACAGTTTTAGTCTTGATATACTACATAAGGTTGAATTATTCTTGCTGATCATATTATGTTGAACACCCTATAGCGATGTATAGACTACTGACGTTTCTGCTAGTGTCTCTAGTTATATATAAGACCTTATTGTGTGTGAAGGAGGTTAGTGGAGGTGCTGCTGCTGTTGTCTTTTACGTATGGAAGGTTATAT
>JAXIVD010009285.1:0-15714 GCA_036785275.1 Cancer borealis | reverse complement strand
CGCGTGTTTTTCTACCGAGTTATTTCCTCTCACTTCTTCTCCATCTCCTCCTCTCTTTTATCTTCCCTCCTTCTCTCCCTCTCTCCTCCCTCCCTTCCTTCTCTCCTTCTCTCCTTCTCTCGTATCCTTCCTTCGCTATTTCACTAATTTCCTCTCCTGTCTTGATGTCTTCCCTTTTCTTTTCCTCCTCCTCCTCCTCCTCCTCCTCCTCCTCCTCCTCCTCCTCCTTAAAGTTGACAAATGCACCAAAATTACGCCTTCACAAATTTTCACTTTATTACAAAACTTTTCTTTTTTTAATTCCCAGGAAGAAAGTGAAGACGATGACGTGTGTGTGTGTGTGTGTGTGTGTGTGTGTGTGTGTGTGTGTGTGTGTGTGTGTGTGTGTGTGTGTGTGTGTGTGTGTGTGTTGAGTGCTGAAGTGTTGAAATGTGTAGGTAATCCCCTGACACACAAACACTCTCTCTCTCTCTCTCTCTCTCTCTCTCTCTCTCTCTCTCTCTCTCTCTCTCTCTCTCTCTCTCTCTCTCTCTCTCTCTCTCTCTCTCTCTCTCTCTCTCTCTCTCTCTCTCTCTTAAATTTTTCAGAACGATGCTGGAGGAAGAAGAGGAAGAGGAAGAGGAGGAGGAAGAGGAGGAAGAGTTACGAAAGCAAGAGGAACGCAAACGAGGAAGGAAGTTGGAAGAGACAGAAGAGGAAAGGAAACAAGAATCAGGACACAATTTTGTAAGTATAAGTATTAAATTTAAGTATTTCTTTAAGTAGTCTTGTAGTTATCTAGTCTTGTTTTTTTTCTTCTTTGTTTAATAATGTATATAAGTAATTTCACATTTCTAATCATCTTGTTTTTCAATTTCCTTTTAAGCTTTTTTTTTATATATATACAACCAAAAATGTCTCGCCCTTTCCATTTTGTCAACACTTTTTTTTAACATCTAACATGAGCAAAATCAAAATAGAGAGAGAGAGAAAAAAAAATCAAGAAATTGTAAAAAGAAATATTTAATTAAGATCTTTTCTCTCTTTTTCGATGGTTCTTGAATTGCCAAAGAGCCTCAAAGGGGGAAGGTATTGACATCTTTTTATAACCTTGCCTTTGTAGCGTAACTTTCCTCCCACAACTTTTCCAAACTCAACAAAAGAGTAGCGTAAAACTAGAAGTCTCACTATAATAACCTCATCCTCTCTTTCTGACTTAGGATGGGCGAGAATGAAGGGAGGGAAGGGAAGGAGGAAGGTAGGAGAAGGGAACGATAGTCTGGCTTCGTAGAGGTATTGGTCGGGAAGGAAGGAGAAGGGAGGGGAAGGAAGGGAGAGTTTAGCTGTGTAGAAGGGTCTAGGGAAGGGAGGAAGGGATAGGTAGTTTGGTTAGGTAGAGAGGTCGGTAGAAGGGAGAGAAGTGTCTATGGGAGGGGAAGGGGAGGGGATTAGAAGGGAGGGGTAGTTTGGTTAGGTAGAGAGGTCGGGGGGTAAGGAGGGGAGAGGTGACGAAGGAAAACAAGATAGGACTACATGTAAGTGGGTGGGATCTATCTTACGTCTGTGAGTTTGAGAGAGAGAACCATTAGTTCCATTCACTTGGTAGACACTTGCACCGTTAAGTAATGTTAAATATAAAACTTTCTTCAATAGTGTACAAAAGTTATTCTGTTTGTGTAGCAGCAGCGTGAAAGCATACTTAAGACAGGCTTACGAAGGGTCGATTAGAGAGGGAAGGCGGGGGGGGAAATGACCTCTTAGTACCAACACGAGTGGATTACTTGTTACAGTGGTTGGGGAAGCAGCAGAAACGATCGTTATTGAGGAGGGGAAGAGGAGGAGGAGGAGGAGGAGGAGATGGTGGTGGTGAGGTGAAGAGGGAAGGAGCATGACCCCGTGAATTCAGTGTAGTGGAAAGCAGCTTGGGAGGCGGAGGAAGGTCACTGGTGTGGGGTAAGTAGAGTCACTTTGGAGTTCGTTAGGGTGTTGGTGCATGGGAGTAAATTCCATCTGTATTTTTCTTCTTGGCTTTAGGTGTTTGGTCAATACACAACACACGCATGAATATACGCGGTGTGGAACTAGGAATACTTTACTTACTTAGGCATTATTGGACGTAAATTAAAGTAAAAAGCTAGTATTATGTCCTAGGTTTTGTCTAGCTTTGTATAAATGACCGTATATGAACGTTTGGCTTTGTGTAAATGACTGTATATTAAGGTAAGGTTTTCGTGGACACAAGGGAAGAAGACCGGTGGATAGGGGAAGAGGGAAGTTAATAGATTGTTTTAAACTAGTTGTACACCAGAAGGATGGGTCTAGTGTTTCATTACTCCTCGTTTTAGTATTGGTTAACTTTGAAGGTTATTAACTATAATTTGAATAAGATTATCTTTCTATATATAGTGGAATGTGACTTGTGCTTAACCTTACAGATTTATACTGTAAGCTTACCTCGTGTACTTTATATATAGTCTATTTAGTTTTGAATAACATTATGATTGCCTGTAACATTCATAAGCCTTTTATGTTCTTCTAATTACCTTGTTACAGTTGTGCCGTGTCTGGCTGGGAGTTACATGACGTCCTTGAAAGTTGCTGACTGCACACAACACACGGTCGGACCACCACCATCTTAACGAGGGAGTGTTCATATTTTATTTCGTATGCTACACGTGTTTGGGATAAGTAATGTTGCGTTAGTTATTTGTTGGTGTGATATTTGGTGTGCTTTCAGTGACTACATGGTTTGCTTTTTAGGCCGTGGTGTGTGTGGTGTGCGAGGTGCCAGCGTGGTTCAGGGGCAGGAACCAAGGTGACGTAAGTGTCCGTGTATCTTGATTAGGTTTTATCAAATTAACCCTACGACAAATCAAATTAACGACTACTAGTGTGTAGCGAAGACCAGTGTAGAAAGAGGAAGGTAGTGGAGGAAGGTCACTAGTCTGCAGTAAATAGTTCCGTGAAAAGTTGGTTTGGGTTATTGCATGTAGTTAAGTCTTAGTTTTCACAGTGTTATTTGATGGTAGTAATTGAGTTAAATGACTCCTTGATAAGTACACAGGAATAGTGGAGGGAGATAAATGAGTTTTAAACCACCACGAGTCTGCGTTAGTGGTTAGGGACAAATTTTTTAATTATTTTTTTCTGAATCCACTTATTATCCTATTTAATTTCTCTGTATTCCATTTTCCTTGGATATATATAGTGATGAATAAGACAAATTTGCAACAACTTTAATGTAAATGTTAAAAATGTCGATACAAATTTGGATAGAAAGCAGATTTTCGGTAACTAGCTTTTATCACCTGAACGATTATCTTCTGTTTACTTGTTAATTAACTTTGATATCTCGGGAGACTAATATTCATAACTTATTTTATACTTTTGCACTTTTTTTTTTTTTTTTTTTTTTTTTTTTTTTTTTTTTTTATAATGCATGACTGACAAACCTGGTCCTTCCTTGCTTCATAACACATACCTCCTTCCCCCATTGTCCACTAAGTTTGAAGAGTAATTATACACTTTGTTGATGGATGTGTCAAATTGTCAATGTAGCCTTTATTTTATTTACGTTTGTTATTTAGTGTGCTTGAAGTGTGTATATTGAATGACTTTCTTTTTCCAGGACGTGTCAGGTGTGCGAGGTGCTGCTATTGTCTCCTTGCCGTGACGCAGGTGTAGGTAGGAACAAAGGTGACGTAAGTGGGAGTCTATTTGAATATATTTTTTTAATTAAAAGACTCACACGAGTAGTCTCGTATTTACTTCAGTCAAGAGTTCAATAAAGCTCACTTTGAAATAATCCTCGCAATTAATATTTTTTAAGTGTTTGTAGAATGATAATTTTACTTTTTATTAGTGAGGTATTAGATTATTGAGTATAAATAACCTACCTTCTACTTGCTTAGTTGTTCAGTACTCCACTCTCCTCCAGTGACTTCAATAATGCAGATTATGTTTGTTGCATAACTTACACCTCCGCTAACTTTGAACGTGATTTGTCCAGGATGTAGAGGCACGCGTCCCTCTCCCCGTCCTGCTCATCACAAGTAGTGTTGGGGGTTGGTAGACCTTTGTAACATTTTGATCAGTTTATGGGAATTTTGAAAGTAAGTAAGTTGAGTTGATCTAGTAGTAATCGTTTAGGCTTGGTCAATTTTGTCTAAAACTGTTTTATTTTTTTTATTTTTAGGTGAGGTGGTCGATCAGCCTGATGCCGCCGCCGCCGCCGGACCTGCGTCAAGATGCTCTCCACCACAAAATACAATTACTTCCAGTGTTTCTGAACAATATTAGTAAGACTTATGGACTAGTAGTGTTGTTGGTTAATAAGCGTTTTGTTTCTTAAGAGTTCGAGAAACTCTTCCATTGACTTTAATTTTTAGTTTTTTTTTTTTTTTTTATGAAAAAAAATTCTTGATTAGAAAATGTCTAGTTTCCGGACGCTCTTCGAAGTAAAAAATAACTATTTCTGTAGTTTTTATTACCACCACCGAAAAGGAGTTATAAACTAGAGGTGAAAAATATGGAAGAGCAGGGTTTGAAAGTTTGAAGAATGGGAAAAACCAATGGTGTGCGCAGAGAGGAGGAATTGATATAAAAAAAAAAAAAAAAAAGCAGGACAAACTAGTAGAGGAAGGCACTGCATCTGCATGAAAAAAAAGTGAAAGGTATGAGAGACGATAGGGAAGTTACCTTAGTAGCTTTTAGGTATGAGAGACGATAGGGAAGTTACCTACCTAATCAACAAATTATAATATGTGAGCTTCATCGTGCGGGCGGCAACGGCCACGTAGGAACAACAGCCAGTCAAAGGACCAGAAAGGGTTGCCGAGACAATCACGCACAGAGAAGGTCTCTCTTCCTCTGCCTCCAGGTGTGGACGGGCTCTGCGGGCGCAGCGAGAATAGACACACGGTTAATAAAGCAGCCAAAATAAAGAACCACCATAAGACCTGCATTACAATTGAAAAATTATAACTGAGGGGAGTTCTGTCGCTCGCACACACGCACCCCCTCCCCCCCAACACCAAAAAGAAACAAAGGCGCCCCCCCCCCCCCCCAAAAAAAAAAAAACACCAGAAAGAAACAAAGGCGTTAAACCCCCAACGAGGGAAATACAAAAAATCATCCACTTCCGTTGTCATCCCTCCATCTTTCCTTCCCTTCCACCTCCACACACAGGCCTTCCCTCCACTAAAAAAAAAAACACCCTACCTACCACACACATCCAAACCTTAACCACCACAACAAAAATCAACAACCACCACCACTGATCACCATACTACTATTACTATCACCAACCTGTCTGTCATTATCCACCCACTTCCATCATGCAGTAACTCCACCTCGGTCCACCATCCACCGCCGTTCCTGCCTCGTCTTCCTCTTCCTCTTCTTGGTACAGTCTAGCACAGCGTCTCGGAGTAACTGAAGCAGGTTCATCCGCTTTCATCTGAACCATCGATACGAAACAAAAGTAGAATAAAAGAATGTTGTTTTTGTAAATGTGATGTGGGTCTCTTAACTTTATTTATTTATTTTTTTTTTTTTTGGGGGGGGGTGTGGGGTGTGTGTGGGGGGGGCAGGATGGCATATAAATTGATTGTTTTGCTTGTGTTTGTATTGCATTGTTTTGTTTTTATTAGTAAGGTAAAAGCAATAACAAAAATAACGTCTAGATTAACACAGAAGGCTTGATGAAAACAAACCTATAAACAAACTCAAACACACAGAGGCACCCCCCCCCCCACGCGCGCGCACACACACATACACACGTCTTACGCCCATATATCGTCATTAGAGTGGCAGTTACAATGTTAGCGCTGAAACCTTAAGTACAAGCTACACATAGGGACGCCGACAGCTGGGAGGAGGAGGAGGAAAAGGAGCAGCAGGAGGAGGAGGAGGAGGAAGCGAAGGGCAGCGGTGTGTGCGTGTGTTTGAGGGGAGCCAACACCCAAACTTTGAGGCAGAAATTACAAAAGTTGGTGAAATTATGATGACCAGAACCCACACCAGCGTCACCTACCCAACGGTGCGTGTCGTGCAGGGTGTTACAGGTGATTACTGATGCTGCAGACAGTTAAGTACATGCTGCTGCTACTATTACTTCCACTACTTCTATTATTACTACTGCTACTGCTGCTACTACTACTACAGCTTACTAATACGACTACTAATATTATTACTACCACTTTACATAATCCCAAAGGAAGTTAATCACTACCTAACAGCAACGTGTGTGTGTGTTGGTTCAAATCTCAGGAGAAGCAGGCAGGCAGTGCACCATCCTCCTCATCCTCATCCTCCTTCTCCCTCCTCATCCTCCTTCTCCCTCCTCCTCCTCCTCCTCCCTCCTCATTTACAGTTGATCAGTAAATGCGTCCCTGAGGAAGGTAAACTGCGGTAATTTTCATGTGTGTCACGATTATCACAACCTCATAATTCATTCCCTCATTACTAACACCAATAACCACTACCACAATCTACCACCATCGTCACCACCACCACAACACTACCCCAGTAAAGTCAGCACCCCCTCCTTCCCTTCCTACCCCCGTAAAAAGTAGTGTGTATAGATTCGTGGGAAGGGGGCCCAGAGGGGTGACTCCAGGATATTTTTAAGAGGGCGAAACGAGCCTCAGAGGAATTATTTTGAAAACCCAATTATTTTTAGGGGCATTTTGAGGCCTCAGGAAGGACATGTTGCATACGTATTTTGAACTACAGATATGTGGGCTACTAGGTAGAAGAGGAGGAGGAGGAGGAGGAAGAGGGGGGGATGATCGAGTGCCCCCCTTCCGTGCCCCCTCCCTTGTAACATCACTCTCTCTTGCACCTCCTACCCCCCTCCACCACTAGAAAATTTACACCACCACATTAACTCTCAAGGTCGACCTCATTCCTCGCCTGACCTGCCGTGTTTGCACTTTCTCCTCGTGTCGGTGGAGTCACGTCAGTAAGAGTTTTAAAAATATTTCGTCAAGGTGAGGTTAGAAGCACGTGAGGTGTACGCCGCTCTTACCTGTTCCTAACTCTCCCTAACTTGTATATAACTACGTGTTTCTTGTGTAAGTTAGTGTGTTGGTTTATAGTTAGGACTGCAATTACTACTACTACTGTTGTTGATTTCAAGGCTACTGTTATTACTCTCTCTATTGTCACAAAGGAACACAAAGGAAGGACAATCATTAGTACATCTATTTGGGATTGATTATGGAGTCTGGTTTAATGTGAGAGATGTAGGATAGTAAAGATAAAGGTTCCTCCTCACCCACCACCACCACCACCACCACCACCACCTATAACTCATGTACAAAATAAATAAAAATAATAAAAATAAAACTTTCTAAAATGGCAATTAAAAAGTTGTAGCCAAGAGTCCAGTCACATACACTCCTCCTCCTCCTCCTCCTCCTCTTCCTTCTTTTTCTCCTCTTCCTCTTCCGTTTCCTCCTCTTCCTCCTCCTCCACCATCAAGCTCAAAGTCGCCACACCACATCCTAATTAACTTTTTTCTCTCTCTCTCTCTCTCTCTCTCTCTCTCTCTCTCTCTCTCTCTCTCTCTCTCTCTCTCTCTCTCTCTCTCTCTCTCTCTTAACACATACACATCTTCCTCCTTTGGTCCTCATTTCCTTCACCTCTTCCTCTTCCTCTTCCTCCTCCTCCTCCTCCTCCTCCTCCTCCTCTCATCCTTACCCTTTCCTTCCTATTCCTTTCTCCCTCATTACATCTAATCCTCTTGCAGCATCCCAGCACACCCTACAATCCCCCCCCCCTCTCTCTCTCTCTCTCTCTCTCTCTCTCTCTCTCTCTCTCTCTCTCTCTCCACACCAGCAGAATCCAGCACTGAAGACCCGATACCAAGAATACCGATAACTACCCGATGTGTGACCTTGCTGGTTCGTCCCCTCTTTCTCATCAACAAGGGGGAGGGGAGAGAGGTGAGGGAAGGGGAGGGTGAGGGGAGAGAGGTGAGGGAGGAAGGACTGAAGTGACGGAGGTGAGGATGGGGAGAGGGAAGAGGGAAGGGAGGGAAGGAGAGAGATGTGAAGAAAGAGAGGAAAGAAAAGGGAATGTGAGTTAATAAGGAATTAGGAAAGTGGGAAAGGGATGGAGAGAAAAACTATTACTACTATTACTACTACTACTACTACTACTACTACTACTACTACTACAACTACAACTACTACTACTACTACTATTACTACTACTACTATTACTACTATTCATTCATTTAATAGTATCCTTATGTACCTTTCTTGCTTTTTTTTTTTTTTTTCTATCTTGTTGTAGAATAATATTGGAATACATTGTGAATACGTTAGTGTGGAAACATGAATCAGTATTTGTATAACTGAATGCTGAATGTAGGCGAGAATCAATGAAAATCTACCTATCTATCTATTTATTTATGTGATCTAATACTGTTTGGATTCGGACATGTGGGATTATATGTGTTATTCGAAGGTGAATATGAACCACCACCACCATCACTACCACCACCACCACTACCACCACTACCACCACCATCACCACCACTTCTATGGATGTAAATGTCTATCGTATATATTTTTCTCATCATTAGACGGGACAAAAAAATATTCTCTTGATTAGTAACACACACACCAAATATTCCCTAAACTTACCCACGTAAATACAGCAGTACAAAAAAAAAAAATAGGCCTTAATTAACAAGTATTCAAGAGCACCTGATTGAAAAAAAAAAAAAAAAAAAAAAAAAAAGTGATATTACATTTCCTTTTAAAAACGTACAAATAATTTTCTATATTTTCCGTCTAAGCAAAATTTTTATGGAAGTTTCTCATAAAACCTCCTTATCGTCCTTATTCTCTCCCTTAATATACTACCTTGAGGAGAGAAAGGGAGGGAAAAGGGAGGGAAAAGGGAGGGAAAGGGAGGGAAAGGTGATAAAACAGGGAGGAAACAAAAGAAAGCAGGAAATAGAGAGAAAAGAGAAGAGAAGAGAAGGAAACAAGATGATTAGTTAGGAGGAAAGCAAAGCAAAAATATGGAGGAAAGAAAGAAGAAGGAAAGGAAAAATTTAGGAGAAGAAAAATGCGGAAGGAAGGGAAAAAATGAGCAAGGAGGAGGGAAAGAGAGAAGGAAAGAGGGAGGGAAGGAGGGAGAGGAGGGAGAGAGATAAGATTGATGAGCCAGTATGAGAGAGAGAGAGAGAGAGAGAGAGAGAGAGAGAGAGAGAGAGAGAGAGAGAGAGAGAGAGAGAGAGAGAGAGAGAGAGAGAGAGAGAGAGAGAGAGATATGAAGGGGACAGGCGTTGAGGGGAACAGAGGCGGAAAGGGGAAGGATTGAGGACAAAAGGCAGTGTAACAAGCAATGAAAGGAAGAGAAGAAGAGGGGAGGAGGAGGAGGAGGAGGAGGAGGGATGACGGATGCCAAAAGCAGCAGTGAGGGTAAGAGGAGGAAGGTGAGGGGGTACAATTACTAAGGGGGGGAGGAAGAAACAAGGAGAGAAAGGGAAAGATACAGAGAAAGATGAAAGGTCAGAGAGATAGAGAGAGAAATAGACCCCAACAATGAAAGAAAAAAAATTGATAAGGTAAGCTTTCTCTAGTATTCAATTCAATCTGTACAAATTAACTTGGCAGATAGGCCCCTCCCCCTTGCCTCTTCCCTCCCTCCCAGCAGCTAACCAATCAGATCACTCCTCCCCGTACAACCACCAATCACGTGTCTGCAGATGTTCACTTTATCTAACAGTTAACCAATCTTATTTATTATAGAAGAAGGTGGATGAGGGGGAGGGAGAAGGGAAGGGAAGGAGAGGTGGAGAAGGAATGTGGAAGAGTGGGAGGGGAAGGAGAGGAGGAGAGAGGAGAGAAGTGGAAGGGAAATAGAAACAGATTAATCTCAGAGGTAGAACAAACATTTACAAATACAAAAGTTTATATAATACTTCTTAATCTTATATGCAAGTCAATATAAGGCTTAAATAATTTTTAGTATGTACTAGTATAAGGTTGTAATTGTGTTCGTGTTATGAGTTCCGTTTAAACAGCAGAATCAAACTTTATTAATTGTGTTTATATTTACATCAGTCTGGATAAATTTGTGAGACTAGAAAGTTTTGTTATGAAACTGTAATGTGTAGGATGAAAATGGTTGTATTATTTAAAACTTGTTATAACGCATTTGTCTTTCACCCTCAGGTCAATATTGACGTCAGAAGGATGCAATATAGATTTATGTACTGTAATACGTAGATAGATAGATAGATAGATAGAGATTAAAATACACAACAAACGAAAACAAAAATGAAAAAGAGAACAATGATAAAAAAAAAAATGAAAATTCACCATAAGAGTAGAAGCGGATAATCTTTCTTTTTTTCTCTCTCTCTCCTCTCTCACGTTAAAAATACCAATTAAACAAAACTTACTCAACATGCAATCACCTCTCCCTTGTTACCTTCACCTGGATTCATTCATTAACGGGCCTCGCTCAAGGTGAGTTTAATACAAGAGCAAACAGAGTCTTCATATAATTACTGCAAAAGAGAGATATTGCACGCATGGAGGGAAGGAGGGAAGGAGGGAAGGGAGGGAAGGGAGGGAGGAAGGGAGGGATGGAAGGAGAGAGAGAATATAAGGGTTCTATTGTGTTCTAGACTAGCTCTCCCTCCCTCCCTCTCTCCCTCCTCCCTCTCTCTGTCTGTTGGCCTCATTCACACACACACACACACACACACACACACACACACACACACACACACACACACACCGGGGAAAAGTGCAAATTAACTCACCTTTCCGCTGGGCTGTTGCTCACACTTGTAGACAACGATGGTGATGAAGATGATGACAACTGACGAAGAGGAAGAAGGAGAAAGAGGATGAAATCAGAACGTGATGAAATTAGAAAGGAAATAGAGGAAAGGGAAGAGAAAATATAAGAATTACAGCACAAGAGATGAAGAGATGGAAGAGAAGAGAGGAGAGGAGGAGAAGGAAGAGAGAGAGAGGAGGAGGAGGTCACTAAGTCAGCAGTGTTAGGTACAGAAGGGAACTCACAAAACTGAAGCCTTCTCACGCATGCGCAGAAAACCTCCATCTTCCCTCCTTCTCTCCCCCTTACCTCCACCTTCCCTCCTTCTCTCCCTCCACCTCCACCTCCTCCTCCTTACCCACAATGCTCACCAAACCATTCAATAATATAGCTGTAGGCAGAATTCTCTCTCTTCAAATCCCTTTCATCTTGCACTAGTAAAGAAAAAAGGTTCATTATTACAGCTTCCCATTCAAGTAGGAAGGAAAATAATAATAATTCAGAGTCGCCTTTTTCTGACAGCTGCTTCAAGGCTTCATTTGGTGCTTCGAATATGTGTATGAAACGTTTCGCTGATTAATGTTGCTTACAGAAAGAGAGAGAGAGAGAGAGAGAGAGAGAGAGAGAGAGAAAGAGAGAAACGACTCATTATAATGAATACATCAGTTCTATTCTCTCTCTCTCTCTCTCTCTCTCTCTCTCTCTCTCTCTCTCTCTCTCTCTCTCTCTCTCTCTCTCTCTCTCTCGGCACTGAGGTACGTGTTTCATCCACAAAATTAAAGGGATCGTCAGCTTTGTCCCAAATATTGCAAGGACACGTTATTAGAAAGACATTATTAGTTGTTGTTATTATTATTATTATTATTATTATTATTATTATTATTATTATTATTATTATTATCATTATTATCATCACTACTACTATTGCATCGTCTGTGGTGAGAGGACGCTGCTTTGCCACACATCAATATCCAGGTTTACAGAATACTTACCTCCGTACTTCCAGCGTGTAGGAACAGGCGAGGGGACTAAAGCAGCCTTTCTCTGTATTGTTTTTTTCCTACGATGTAAAAAGGCGTATTATTATTATTATTATTATTATTATTATTATTATTATTATTATTATTATTAGTAGTAGTAGTAGTAGTAGTAGTAGTAGTAGTAGTAGTAGTTATAGTAGTAGTAGTGGAATCAAATTGTATAATTTTAGAAAGTCATTAGTTGTTTCACCCGTTAAAAAATAACTAATTCTAAGAAAGGAGAAAGAGGAGGAGGAAGAGGAGGAAGAGAATGGAGAAAGAGGACGAAGAAGAGGAGGAGGAAGAGGAAGAAGAGGGAGAGGAGGAGGAGGACGAGGAGAAGAATCGAGGCGTTCCTGATTGAGTAAGTCATTAGGGCGGAAGGAACGAGAAGGTGTTATCAGGCGGTGATTATAAAGACACAAATGAACTGTTTGGGAGAGAAAGAGAGAGAGAGAGAGAGAGAGAGAGAGAGAGAGAGAGAGAGAGAGAGAGAGAGAGAGAGAGAGAGAGAGAGAGAGAGAGAAGAGAGAGAGAGAGAGAGAGAGAGAGAGAGAGAGAGAGAGAGAGAGAGAGAGAGAGAGAGAGAGAGGAGCGAACCAACTAGTCAATAAACCAGATAGTTAGTAAATCAACTAGTAACTCCCCCCACCACCACCCCTAATCACACACACACACACACACACACACACACACACACACACACACACACACACACACACACACACACACACACACACACACACACACACACACACACAACAATTAGTGTCACAAATTTCACACGTATGCAGTTTTCTCTCTAAATCTTTATCAGTGTATAGGTTGGTAGAGCCTGGATCACCTGCACCTGTCGTTCAGTATTCCTGTTAATTGGACTCACCTGGATTACGACAAGCCACTTCTATATGTGTATCGGTATTCCCAACACACACTGTAATAATTTCCCGCCAAGTTATTAGGAAACAAATAACCTAACCTAACCTAACAACAATAATAATGATGATAATAATAGAAAGACTGATGAATGAGCTTGTTTAGATTTTAACAGACCAAATTAAGCCTAAAAAAGAATGAATAAAACACGCCAATCCATACACTTTCATTATTTCTCTCTGACTCGAACGATGAAAATGAATAAATAAATAAATAAATAAATAAATGAATAAATACAGAAATACAATATCATGTAGTAATTATAACACATGAGAATATATATATACACACAGATAAACATCCACATACGTACACACAGCACGAGGTATACATGATAAAAGAGTACACACATACATATATACACCGACCTAAAAGGCGTAACCAGGTGATATATTAAATATTCCTAAGGTAAGGCGAGGATGGTTACTGTGTGTGTGTGTGTGTGTGTGTGTGTGTGTGTGTGTGTGTGTGTGTGTGTGTGTGTGTGTGTGTGTGTGTGTGTGTGTGTGTGTGTGTGTGTGTGTGTGTGTGTGTGTGTGTGTGTGTGTGTGTGTGTGTGTGTGTGTGTGTCACCTCAATAGATAATCAGGTGAGTCGATAGATAATGATAGATAGATACGCTATACTTATCAACGAGTAAAAAATTATCTATCTAAGTATAGTTCTACGTATGTGTCTATCTAAATAGGTTGTATGGTAGGTGTTAGGTAATACATTTTATATATATAGTTGAGTATACATAGTTGTGTATATTTATGGTTATGTATAGTTAGTTATTTATGGTAGAGTTTGTTCATCTCTTCATAAAATACTTGAGTGTATGTTAGGAAGATTGAGTTAGGATGTACCTTTAATAATGTGCTACTTGTGTATGGTATATTGTGATCGCTTACGTACACTACACCTATACACACACACACGCACACGCACACGCATACACACACACACACACACACACACACACACACACACACACACACACACACACACACACACACACACACACACACACACACACACACACACACACACACACACACACACATTGTTTTGTCTATAAATGTTTATGATATATGATAGATATATACATAAATTCATACATACATACATACATACATACATGAGCCGGTTCCCCACGCCGGCTGTGTCGGTGTATGTATACATATATTCAATTGGATATATACATACATACATGCATACATACATACATACATATATAAATACATACACACACGTACATGGAATAAGTTAGCATACACGAAATGGAGTCCACTGATATGAAGATATGTATGGATTTGCGTGTGCATGTGCATGTGTGTGTGTGTGTGTGTGTGTGTGTGTGTGTGTGTGTGTGTGTGTGTGTGGTGTGTGTGTGTGTGTGTGTGTGTGTGTGTGTGTGTTAAAGTATCATTAAGGAAGTCATTCTACAATACCTAGACACAATCATCTAAATAACAACAATAAAGAGGAAAATACAGTGACTTCCTGACCCACACAACACACTTCCATGATAAGTAAGCGTCCACACCTTCCCTCACGTTACTTAAGACCTACTTCAGTGTTATTTAAGTGTTACAAAGTGGCTCTGGTGTGCTGAGAGTCTGGCATAGCGTTTAGAGTGTTATAAATATGTTACAACGCTGTGACGTATTAGTGTAACATTGTATTCTTGTTATATTATCGTTACGTTGTGTGTTGATATTGTTTCTGGAGTGTTACGTTGTTATATGTGTTACAGGTGAGTAATTAGTGGTGACAGGTGCTACGGGTCCCCTAAATATTGGTGTTACGTTACGTCTGTTTTGTGTTGCTTGTTGTGTTGCGTTACGTTACAAAACGCAACACAAGGAAGAAAATGACGACTATACTTGACTGTAAATTAATGCAACACGGCGTAGAAAATACATTACAGGGTGTTACAGAAACCTTACACCAGGCTACAGGGTGGTTCACAAGTGGTATCAAAACACATGACAGGGTGTTACATAAACCCTACACGGCGCTACAGGGTGGTTCAGAAGTACATGTGCGACGCGTGGTATCAAAACATTACAGGGTGGTACATAAGCCAGATGAAGGCGTTACAGGGTGGTTCAGGAGTATTGAAGTATACCTGATAGTACTCGTTCATGTTAGTTACGTGACGCTGTGTACAGGGTGGTGCAGAATGTGGTGAAGAGTGTGGTGGTGGTGGTGGTAGAGAATGTGGTGGTGATGTTACGTAATAAGGTCAAGAATATGATGGTGAAAATAAATGTGGTAGAGAATAGTACAAATGTTACAAAATGTGGTGAAAAATATTTAGGTGGTAGAGAATGTGGTGAAAAAAATGTATAGAATATGTTACAAAATGTGGTAGAAAAAATGTGGTGGTAGTGGTAGTGTTACATAGTGTTGCTACAGGTCCTGCGCGTTACAGAGAGAGAGAGAGAAGAGAGAGAGAGAGAGAGAGAGAGAGAGAGAGAGAGAGAGAGAGAGAGAGAGAGAGAGAGAGAAGAGAGAGAGAGAGCAAACACAGAAGTAAACAAACAAACAAACACTCTGAGAGAAATACGTAGCCTGCAACACCTGTCCTTCCGCACGCAACACAAAATGGAACACACCCGCCCACGCAACACAAGTCCAACACACGCAACACAAATAGAACACAAATACAACACAAGTACGAATGTCACGAATCAATATCTCGTTATCTTTTTACATCACACGAACAGATGGGAAGGAAAGATCAAATATGTTTTGCACGCATTTGCAGTATCTAGCAATGAAACTGAGAGAAAGAGAGAGAGAGAGAGAGAGAGAGAGAGAGAGAGAGAGAGAGAGAGAGAGAGAGAGAGAGAGAGAGAGAGAGAGAGGAGAGAGAGAGAGAGAGAGGAGAGAGAGAGAGAGAGAGAGAGAGAAAAGGCTAAAATTATACCTGTCACTCAAATTTACAAATGCTCTTTATAATTCTAAAGGCAAGGTAACG